>PVYJ01000230.1:0-28833 GCA_002995095.1 Rhizopogon sp. AM-2018a | reverse complement strand
CGCCACCACCACCACCACCACCACCACCCGCACCCGCACCCCCTCTTGCTGGAGCGCCGCTGCAGCCACCACCACCCCCGCCAGTCGGGGAAGGAGGTAGATCAGCGTTACCCATTGCTCCACAGCCTGGTCGTGCGGACCTTCTTGCATCTATCCGTGGTCAAAGTGTTGCAAGCTTACGGAAGACAGGTGGTCCTCAATCGACACCCTCACCTCCCCCTGCGCCTGCTGCTGAAGAATCTGGGGCAGGTGGGACAGGCGGAAATCTGACCGCCGCGTTAGCTGCTGCTTTGCTGGAAAGGAACAAGAGGTTAGGTGACAGTGACGAAGAGGAAGAGGACGACGACTGGGATTAGTTCCACTGCTTATTTTCATTCATACTCCTGTATCTTTCATAATTTAGGATTAACCTTATGAAGCACGGTTAAGAAGAGCATTGTAGGTAAATGAAGCACTGCAGATCTGGAAAACGAGTCTCCCAAGTTCTTGACCTAATACATGCATGGGACGTCGGTTCGTGCAGAGATTTTGTCCCTCGCATCTCATATCATTTGCTCAGTACTTCAGTCCTCGTCATGAGTTGCGTTACACAAGCTTTACAACGTTTTAAACAAGGGGAGGTCTGGGGATAGTTAGCCTGATTTGGCACTGGCGATTGCCGAGATGTCAATACAGCATATCTTGCCCAAACCCAAGTCCTCTCCTCTGCTCCTTTGCTCTACTCAATCAACACCTCCCATCTTTGCGAAATCGCTTATTTTCGCCTAACTTGCAAGATTTTCTCTCGAGACTTTCTAGAACATGGCGGATCAACTGGTAAGTCGCGCTGTCACGTGTTGAGCATCCGATGGGTATTGATTGGGAATGGTTCACAGTCTGAGGGTGCGATTATTTTCTTGGTGGGAAGCTAAAGATATGATCGGTACTGATCTGCTTGCTTGTCGCGCGTGGAATTTTAGAACAGATCACTGGTGAGCAAGCATCGGTGATGTTGTCGCTGTCGTTGAGCGCTCATGTACCGCCACAGAATTCAAGGAAGCTTTCTCTCTGTTCGACAAAGGTATGACGGACGCGATCTTTGCAATTCCTCTGTCTGACTTGAAGCGATCTAGATAATGATGGCACGATCACGACCAAAGAGCTCGGCACTGTAATGCGCTCACTAGGTCAGAACCCCACGGAAGCGGAACTACAGGACATGATCAACGAGGTCGACGCTGATGGGAACGGTACAATTGACTTCCCGGAGTTCCTTACGATGATGGCGCGCAAAATGTGCCAAGTTGACAGCGAGGAAGAGATTAAAGAGGCGTTTAAAGTGTTCGATAAGGACGGGAACGGCTTTATCAACGCTGCTGAGCTGAGACACGTCATGACGAATCTGGGTCAGCGGAAACACTGATATCAAGAGGAATTTAATTCGCTAATCTCAATTTCAATTTCCAGGCGAGAAGTTGACTGACGAAGAGGTCGATGAAATGATTCGCGAGGCAGACGTCGATGGCGACGGTCAAATCAATTACGAAGGTTTGTCTCCACTTTCGCTTCCCACTTATTTGCAGCTCAATTTGCTTACGTTTCGTCGATTCAGAATTTGTGAAGGTTAGTATTTCGTCTGTACCGTCGCGATGTCGGAGACCTGACACTCTTCCAACAGATGATGATGTCGAAATGATCAGGATGCACTTTGCACAATAGAATATACTTCAACGTACTCTTAACCCTGCCTTTCTCTGCCCAAGTGACTGATGCATGTTCTAGTTGGTTGATGACAATTGTTCACTGTTGTGTTGTACCTTGCGCAGTCACGATACTGGATAACTGTATGTTACGAGACCCATCTTGTGAATAATCTGGACGATGCAAAAAATACTAACGATTTGCGAAACACACTGAAAGATGTCTTGTACACGGGCTATTGTCTTGTTACGGCGTACAGTTCTACTTCTTGTTGAGTTCCTCCGCCCTTCTATGTAGTTCTTCACGACTCTACGACACCAATGAGTGAGGGATATCGTAATAAGAACGCTCGGCGAACCTTTGGGGCTTCAAGACTATTGAGAATTTCTTGACTGGGCACATGGGGGTCACGAGCATGGTAGGCGTGAACCTCGGGTTTGCTGCCCAAACCTGCGCCAAGCCGAGGACCCCCGACCAAGTCCGCCGGGTCGTTAGATTTCTGAATGAGAGCATTCAGTAAGTCTATTCCCCTGGAGAAGGAGAAAAGGCTGCATACAGCGGGATGAGGAAGAATGTTAAATTGTTGCTCTTGCTGTCCCTGAGAGCGACTAGACGATGTGTTGGTAGTATCTTTCCTTTGTTGAGACATTGTTACGAATGGTGTAAGTGACGCTAGTAGAGTAAGAGTGCTTCAAGCAAGGCAGGACAAAGGCTCCTTTTTATACGGGAGTCCTTTGGGCTGCGGCGGAGCACATATATCGATGACATCATTTCACGTGACTTCGCTGACGTTTTACTTACTCCTTCAAGTTGATGTCCACTCCGAGCCCATATACGTGGAACATGAACTTCATCAGGACAATGGCGGTCGAAACAGACCCTCTATGCGTAGGTAATTATTTATTTTTAGGTCTTTCAACGAGCGCAGTCTTCGCAGCTGGAGGGCGATCCTGCAAGTCCTACAATGGTTCTTCAAGTTAGATGGAACTTAGATGCACCAATGGTTTTATATCTTGCACTGTTAGCGAGTTAAGCCTACAACAATAATCTCTACCTCTAACTCGCATGAACAGTACTGAGATCCAGAGCTTTTTTTAAATCACTGATCTGTCATGACATTGCCAAAATTGCTCCTCGTAAATGCTAAGGTCTACTTTTTCATGGTCAGTTTGTTATCGTACTTGTAATGAAAATTATTTACAGCTATTCATCAATAGGCTTTCATCTTGTTTCACACCTTGTAACAGAGTAGCATCTCGCCATACACAATAACCACCCTAGCTGACTACAAGAACAAATGCCTGCCCCTTCCAGAGGTACTTGTGTGCCGTGTGTGCACTGTGCACTTATCTAGGAGCTTAATATCTGACCAAAAGTCGAAAGCAAACAGCAGAATTAGTGACAACCCTTGCACACGGAACTCGGAAGTGTGAGATGCTCAGGAGGCGCGAAATTTTTGATCTGGAAATCGGGTGCATTGCTATATCACGGATGTCTGCTAGCGGACGACTGTCACCAATCTCCAACAAATCCATCTGTCAATCATTGGAATATGTACGACTAACATGTAGCAAAGGTGTCATAATTGGGTTCAAACATACTCTTGATCCTCAAACAGCTTGACATCCATTTTCCGGCAGGAGTACATCTAAATCAAGAAATTCCTCCAGTTCTTCCCCAAACACGCCAGAGTATTAACGATGGCAATCTTACCTACTCTGTCCTGGAGTGTCCTCTTTCCGTGGGTGTGTATTTGAATGTGTCTTCGACATGGTGCGAACGACGCAGGCCTTGGGCCTCTCCGAGTCGGGCGTCAACAATGTCAAACTACCGATCGTGCCAGCCGTTAAGTATTCCTGACCAGTAATGTTGGTGGTAGGTCCAACATACTGGATGATCCTGGCAATGCGTTTGCCCGGTCACACCACTCTCTATTGTATGGAAAGCCATCTGTTCTGGAAGTCGACTTCTGGTTCGTGTAACAATCATATGTGCATGAAAATTGGGTCTTTGTTAATTGACACTGAGGTATCGAGATATTGCTCCGATCATAACTTACACGGCAGCGAGTTGAAGCATTGATTCAGTTATCACTTACCAGGATGGTCTTTTTCACTTGACGTAA
This sequence comes from Rhizopogon sp. AM-2018a, assembly GCA_002995095.1. NCBI lineage: Eukaryota > Fungi > Basidiomycota > Agaricomycetes > Boletales > Rhizopogonaceae > Rhizopogon > Rhizopogon sp. AM-2018a. The sequence goes on along the minus strand of PVYJ01000230.1, from coordinate 25,028 downwards.
TGTCTTTCCCTAGAGCTTTCCCCCTCACAGCGTTATACAATATCAACTTGTCATCTTTCCCCATCAAACATGCCTACCCTTACGTCTCACAACACCGCTTGCAACTTCGCTAAACCCTGTTCAGCACGGTGAGCATGCTATCTGCACCCGGCTTCACACTCCGGGTGCGTAGTACCTCGTCATTCTCCATCGCAACTACGTTATACGCAAAATACATTCGGGATCGGTGCCGTTGATCATGCAAAGATTGAATAGAGGGCCGCCACCGCCATCCTCACAGGTGTAAACCGCCTATTGGCAGGACAATGTCATCGAAGGTGACTACTATGCTTGACGTGTATTTCTTTGTGTCCAAGTCCTCTCAGCGTCCCTAGAGGTCATTGATTATGCCCTGCATATTGCCCAATGAGCGCAACCATCGCAGCTGGAGGGAGCCGTAAGTCCGATAACTTATTGTTCTCGCCATACGTCAGCAACCCAGTCTGAATCATCATATTTTTGCGGTCCGGAGCCAATAGCCATTGGAGACCACTTCCAGACGAGCAGCTTCATTTCATGTCACTGTAGACCATAGGCTGCACCTAGAAGGAAGACAGTTGTTCCTGCCGTATTAGGCTCCGTTCCCTGAGATACAGTGATTTTCCTCATCGCTGGCTTGTCGTGAATATGATATTGGCTCATCATGAAGCAACGCGGATAAATCGTACAAGATTCTAAGTATAACTGATAACTGCTCCTGCGGTATGTAATCTACATGGCTTTTCAAATGGTGACCCACCATCCAAACAAACCGCCGAACCTTCAAACCCTTCTGGCCGAGCAGAAATCGGGAAACAACAACACAAACGCCGAGGGATACTTCCATATCGGTGCACAAAAACTGTGCATCTGCGAAGCGTTGTTCAGCTAAAGCAAAGTTATCACGTCAAAGACAAGCTCTGGAGCTTTCGCTTGCCGTGCTCGAGAACCTTGCTATGTAGATCTCTTCAGCAGTATGGGTGGAGACCAGTTGCTCGGCTGGGCAGCGTTTGCGAACACGTTGATGGAAGAGGGTGGAACTCCAATTCCTTGAGCAGATCCTTGATTTTTTCCTCGGCATCGCTACAACTGGCTTGACGGTAAATTCAAAAAAAAAAACGCTGCCTGAGAGTGTTCAAATCCAATGGCGAGGGATCCTTCGTTATTCATGGAACGTTGGGTGAATCCCCTCGGCTACAAGATGTGAGGATCAGGATGACGCCAGGAACATCGGCAATGTCAGCGATGGCTGGCGGTATTTTCTCGAGCGTCGACTTATCAAGGACAACGAGGGCTCTGGCAGGATGAGGAATGTGGCGCACAGGGTCAGAGCCAGCAAGCTCTGTCCCGAGGGCTGTCGTAAAACCCAGTCACAAAAGCTTCAAACATAATTGTCGAAGGATCAAGGCCAACGTAGGTCACGAAGGAGCGCTTGTCACCAAATTTCTCCGTGATAAGTGGCTCGTTGAGGATAGCTTTAGCTTTCCCATTTCCCCGAGCCCAACCAATGCAATATGTTCATCGTTGATGACTAGGTCCGTCAACTCTGCCACGAGAGCATCACGACCATAAAAATGGAAGGCCGTGATGGAGGCACCGTTGGGTGATACCTGACCACAATTAGGGGAGTAACAAATCAATCAACGAAATCCATTGACTTTAGGAATTGATGTGATTAGTCCCAGAGCCAGTTTCTTGATACGAGGCCTTTCGTAGTGTTGACCGCCGCTATAGTAACTTTTAGCGCCTGAACCACGGTGTCGTCCTATTCCAGAGATAAGTGTGATTCTTATGTAGATTGGCAGAGTATATGGCTCTCACCTTCATCTTCATTTTGCTTGGGTTCGTGAGAGCGGGTGGAGTCGGCACTGTCAAGGTCTGAGGACTAAATATTCATCAGCGGCGAAGCACTATATGTGCTTGTTCCCCATATGCCGTGCATTGTTAAAGTAAATCCTGGAAATTTGAGGAATTGATACATACATAGTTAGTGCTGCCGCGGTCCGGTCCTGTTCAGAGGTTGCAGGAGAACCGAGAACCGAGAACCGAGAACCGAACCTGGGTCCAGTTCTATCATACTAGTCGATGACACCGATGAATTCCGGGCCTAACCTTTGCGAATGGTTCAGAATAAGGCATGAACGTAATTTGCGTGTATTGATCTGGAGTGGGCGAAGGGACTCTGCTTCTGGCTCTCTCTCCGGATCCGTCCTATTTCCACTGCGATAGATTCTGACGGCAATCATGGTAGTTTTCAGGTTACTCTAGTTACCACGTTTTCGGAATGACTGTCTTCCTTCTATTTGGTTGCATACGGAAGACTAACTTTTGATAAAGGCGATTGAACTCGAGCGCTCGTCTTGACACAGAGATTGTATAGGAAAGCTAGACAACTTGTTCATCAACCCGGTACCCTGTACGAAGCAAAAAGCGTCTTTGTTACAACAGTATCAAGATAGCCTTTTCTCTAATCATATCTTACACGGTGACAAGTTGGAGTATTGATTCACTATCACTTACCTTGAAGATTGTCCATTTCATTTGAATTTGTTCATAATGTCTTTCCCCAGCGCTTTCCCAGCCCCATCATGGCGCCTGTACAATATCAACTTGCCATTCTTACCCACCAAACTCATGCCTACCCCCACATCTTCCTTTTTCACAGCATCCAGAATATCCTGAAGCACGACTTTCAATTTCGCGACCCCCTGTTCAGCGCGGCGAGTATGGGGCAGCATGCTCTCTGCGCCCAACTCCACTTTTTCCAGGGTGTTGAAGTTGCCGCGGTCGTGCTTCGCGATATACAGGAATGCTGTCTGAGAAAGATAGAGCTGCGGATATACTTCTGCCCAGTCCAGCTCACGGTGCGCAGCGCGCGTCTTCATCTCAATAAGAGAGGCTTGCGGGACGACTTTGCGTGGGGATGTGTGGGTGATGGTGACACCAAGGGCCATCGATAATGGAGGAATTTTGGTACCTGAGGTGGTGGATGCGGAAGCTCCACCTATACCCAAGCCAGAGAAGGCTTCGAGGAGGTCATCCTCGTCGTTTGCGTCGTTGACAGAAGATGTATATGCTTCGATCGTGAAACGCAGAAGAACCTTCAGTCCGCCAATGTCCTGTTAAAGTTAAATAATTATAAGATCCAGTAGGCCCTCGGAAGATGTAGAATCCTTACGATTGAAATCATCCGGTGATGACCGGTAGCTTTCTCGCAGCCACGAGTGGTTCTCGTGGCCGCTTTCTCGTACTCATGTCCATATCCCCTGAAGCCTTGCACGATCTCGGTGTTCTGTCCCTCAACGCGAGTGAACAAACATGTCGAGCCTGCTACATCAACATCGATCCGGAAGTCTCTTTCATCAGATACACCCGTGGCCCAACGGAGGAGCTTGCGGAGGTTGTTACGGTCCGTAATGAAGTCGAATTGTTTGTAATCGAAGCTAGGATTCATGTCGTCGACGGCAGCGAATATGGGAACAAGCGGGGACATTTGTCGCATATAAAATGCATTTTGGTCCACGAACGCCGTCCCAGAGTCGGCCGGGACGCGACGAGGGCCAGTGAACCAAACTCTAGGTGAACCTAGTATGTGACATCAGAAGGACACTAGTTAGGCTGATCTTACTATGATATCGACTATTTGCTTACCAGGAACAGCAATAGTTGGTGTCCGAGCTTCGATCCATGAATATGAAGCAACAGGCTTGACATTTATGATTTTGACAGGGCTAAGAGAATCTGTGCTCTGGGTAAATTGAGTGACCTCGTCTGCAACGTCTTTGAGGATGAAAGAGGTATCAGGCTGCGGGAGCTCTGTCTTGGGAGGGCGAAAGGCATACGCCCGACGTGTGCCAACTGGCGCATTTTTCTGGGTGGACATCGTGGGTAGTAGGGGTGAGAGGTAGAAACTTGAAGCGCGTAGTTCGAAGATGATGAACTTGTGAGAAGTAAGAGATAAGAGGTGTGCGCCAATTTGAAGGCTGCGCTCCACAACCCGTTAAGGGGTTGCGACGATCCCCTACGCCTACCAAGAGCGCTGAGGCGAACAGTAGGGAGAATACAGTACACTAGGCCGCCACCTAGATCAGAGCAACCAAATTGCAACCAGTCATCCTCTAGAATTAGGAACTTTCAGAGACCCGTGCGCATTTGAACATGATACATAAAGGTGACTACTAACTAGAGTCGCGACATTTTGTTCAAACACATGTGATGTTCCCTCCCCTTCCTGGGATCTGGTGTTTTTTCTCGTTGACACCTCATAGATATATAGCGATCACCGAGTAATCGTACAGAGTCCAGATGACATGTGTAACAGTATCGTGAATGATCTAAGTTACATTCGAAAATGGTCACCGACCCTCCAAAAACATCCATCCTGCTTGAAAAATTCCTGGCAGAGCATCGAATAGCTCACAACTATACAAAGGTCGTGGAGGCACTCCCATCTCAGTGCATCAAGAACGTGTCTCTGCAAAGCATTGTGCAGTTAAAGTAAAATTACCTTGCACGAAGGCAACCTCCCGTAGTCCCGGACCACGAATGCAGAATGTCTTGTAGAACAGGACGCCTTGTAAATCGCCACCTACAATCACGGCATTGAAATAATATTCCGCCTTGTCGAACTCTTCTGCGGTGAGTTCGATGTGTGCAGAGGCGTAGGAAATGGGCGTGCGCTGGGCAACGCGAACTCGAGAGGTCCGGAGGTTTTTCACATTGTCATCCTGAGACTCCGCAGTCTCAGACGACGATCGTCCGGCATTTGGATGGTTCTACGTCAGGGTGTAAAATATGAGCGCACGTTCAACGTTTGAATAACATCTTCTAGTCTGTGATGGGTGGATCGGCACGGTCCAGCGCCTCTGAATCCAATCACCCATGGAGCGCGAGGAACTGCAGAGCATACTAATAGGAACTGATCAAGCTCCAAGTCCGCAAGCTATCGTTGGTCTCGAATCTCGACCCGAGCAGTAGTCACGTTGTCACGTCATGTGATGCCACCAAGACGCGTACGTCACGTCGCATCGTCGCGATTCACCCGTAAATGTAGCGGGACTCTAACATCAGACTTCAACTTGAAGCTTTGAAGCTCGAAGGGTTCGGGAGGGGTATTTGCATCTGAATTTCTACATGGTTCCAGTCTCTGCAGTGCGCGAGCCATGCCCCCTGATTACTCACGTCTAGCGTCAACAATCGTAGCGTCCGGGACCGAGACAGTAAACTGCCCTTGGTTCTGCGCGGATACAATGACGCGTTGAATTTTGATCAGTCAGCACTTTGAATCCATGCTCTGAACATGATATCACAAACATTGACGGCTAGCCATACGTCAGTTGATTGGTTCATCACGGGGACGAAATTGTCCAACGATAGAGTACAACAGGGAGGCATACATAGAAGGATAATAAGTCTTGCGAAAGAATGTCGCTGTTAAAAACACAAAAATATCATAAATTCGAACCGTCAAGCTCGTCACGCTTGAATTTAGACGAAAGTGATCATCAGAAGCCAATCAGAAATAAATAAATAGAAAGTGATGCTCAGCATTCATCCTCCTCCACAACACCCCTGAACCCAGTCTTCCATCTCCCACCGCCTCCACCAGCACCATCACCGCTCGGACGTGGCTTAAAGCTCTCCTTGCGAATGCGGCCCGTCGGTTTCTTAGCTATTGACTCTCTGGAATAACTGGGCGCCATCGAGCCAGAAGTGTACGATCGTGGGTTCAGATGGTGTTGCGCCCTCACGCTTGAGCCAAGATGGCCACTCGCAACGCGCGGTTGTGATACTGATCGCGGCATACTCGAAGGATTGCGACCCCACCCTAGTGCGGCATACCCTGGCATATTCTTCGACTGAGAAGGAGGAGGAAGAGGAGGCGCGTGTTGAGTGGCTGGACGGGGGAGAGTTGAATTGCCGCTGGGTGTCCGGCCCTTTGGGAGGGGTTCTGCAGTGTGATGCGCACCATCGACGAGTTTCTGTCGTTTATTGGTTCCCTGGGTATTCGAAGACATCGAGGAACCTGGTCGAACAGCAGGCGTCACCACGCCATGGTGACCTGCGTTGGCTTTGCCAGGGACATAGCCTCCTTTGGTGACGCCATTTACCCCACTGCTAGCAATAGGCTTCAGGCCTTGCGAAGGCCCCTTGTTGAGCACCTGCATAGAGTACTGAGAAGTAGGTGTTCTCCTTCGATTCTCCTGCTCATTCGAAGATACATTCTCCATCAGCAGCTGGAGCATGCTTTCGCCATGCACGAGGAAAGGGCGTCCGTGCGTTTGTTCCCATGTGGGCAGTGATGCAAGAAGCTGCTGTTCGAGCTGTCGGAAAAAAATAAGACGGAAGACAAGACAACAAGTACAGGAATAGACAAACTTTGGGCTTCTCCTTCCCTACCCTCTTTCGCATCTTCTCTTCCCGAAGCAATCTACCTGGATCTCGCCCCCCGCCCCTTCCTAGAAGGCGCGTCTGATCGCTTGCTACGCGCTCGAGCTCCTTCTCTTCTTCACAAATCTCCATGTACTTTCTGATCGACGTCAACAGGGGCATTTTAAGCCGAACTTCCGCTTTCAGACGGGCGATCTCGTGCTCATGCTGGCTCAGCAAATCCTCCGTATGTTCATCTGCGACATCCCCTGAGTTTTAAGAGATCCACGAAGAAGGCAAAAGAAACTCACCATCCGCAAATGCCGCAAAGTCATTGCGCTCATCTTCTCCAACCATAAGTTCCTCCCACAGGCTCTCGATTTCTGTGCGGGCATTAGCGATAAACTCGCCCATTCTCTCGCGTTTGAGATCAATCATGCGCTCTAGTTCCTCTTCATACGCTTGAATCACTGAGCCAGTCGACCCACGATTGGCTTCGACAAAGCCATCCATGGCGTCCACATCCACACCCATACGCCGCCACAGTGCCTCAAGTTGATCGTACATGGCTTGGATGTGCACTTCGCGCCGTCTCTTGAGCTCGTTTAGTTCCGCGTATAGTCTATCAGCCCAGGTTAAAATCCCTTGCGTTGGTTCGATACCGCAGGAATTTAGGACTGGTCCGGGCGGCGTGCCTTGCGGCGAGGAGTCTAGTACATCGATGAAGCGTCCAAGCGACCTAAGGTATTCACGTTCATTTGGGAACTCGGGAACTTCTGGAAGCGGTGTGGTGGTGGGCGGGGGGGAGGTGGATGAACAAAGCATCTGACCATCGCATTTCCCGAGAGATGAAGGAGTAGGAGTTGATGGTCCGATAGTTGAGGATGCGAATGGATCTGCGTTTTTGATGAGACGGCTGCTACCTGCGGATGAAGCTCGTGGTAGGGAACATGTCGGAACAGCGAGTTTTGAAGACGAAGGAGCAGGCGGTGGTGTGATATCGGGAGCAGGAGGGTCGATACCTAGTTCTGTGTAAAGCCATTCAATCTGGTTGAAGACTTCACCAAGTTGATTTAGTCGTTTCGACTGCGAGCCACATTTAGTGATACGGATCACAGTATAGTCAGAATGACTCACCACTTCGCTTTTTCCTCGTACAAGTTCCTTTTCGAGTTTGGAGAAACGTTCAGGAGTAACATCTCGTAGTGCGGTAGCGTTGTCTAGTACTTCATCAGCAGCAAGCGCTGGAGTTAATATATCTGGTTGAAAGAAATGAGAGCCCAGTGTTCGTGCGAGGGCATTTAGGCGATTGGTGAGGGTTGTGAGCTGCTCGAGTTTTGTATGATAGATCTAATGAACCATCGTATCAGTAAATAATGCGTAGAGATGCTCTGTCTGACCTGTCTTAGTTTCTCCTGGTATGCAGTGACGCTTTCATGTCGCCTTGGCAGGACCATCTCAGCCTTCAGATCGCTAAGTGATCCAGCAACTTTAGCATTCGTGCCCAGCGCTCTTGAATAACGAGTGCAACCAGATTCCACTCCTTCGCATTTCCCTGTCCAATCTCCGACTTGTTTCCTCCGCACCTCTATCTGTGATTCGACGGCTTTGGTCAAGGTATGCTGTAATATTTGAAGTTCGTCCTCCAGGGCAGTTTGTGGTAAGCCGAGTTGAGCATGAAGTGTCGGCAAGAATTGAGTTTGGGCATTGAGGTGTGTGTGCAACGTTGATAATAGGGTGCTCAGCGTTAGAGACGATGAAGAAGACATGTTTGGCGCGACAAGAGATGTGGCAGCCGCCGAAGTTCGCGTTGGCGACCAATTCCAACCAACCGCGTTGTCTGATCACGTGCTGCTGATTTCACGCGTCCACAAACTATTCTCACATATGTGGACATTCGCCTGACCTTCTTTGCATGCAACTCACGCGTCATGCAGGCATAACTTCAAGAGGATTTGTACCAGAAGCCTTGAGGCGGATATAGTGATAAATTTAATGCATGTACCTGCTCTATTCTACGTTGATAGCAGCATGGAGAATGTAGGGCGAGGATCATGCGTCCACCAACTATCTAGTTGCCTCCCATCTCCTTGGCGAGCTGCTCAGCCTTGAACTTGACATCCTCGATCGTACCAGCCTGTTTGACGCGTGAGTGGACATCATAGCAGACTTAGACACGTTATGCGCACCATGTAGAATGCAGACTCGGGCAGACTATCGTGTGCACCAGAAAGGATCTCCTTGAAGGACCGGACGGTGTCCTTCAAAGATACAAGCTTGCCTTCGTAACCAGTGAATACCTGTGCGACCTGGAAAGGTTGCGACATGAAACGCTGGATCTTACGAGCACGCTCGACCTAGTGTATTTGTCAGGGTCTAGTTTCACATAGGCCTTGCAGAAACTAACCGTCAACTTGTCCTCTTCTGACAGCTCATCCATACCAAGAATGGCAATGATATCCTGGAGGGATTTGTAGTCCTGAAGGATTTTCTGGACAGCGGTAGCAACTTCGTAATGCTCTTGGCCAACGATTCGAGGGTCGAGCATACGTGACTTGGAATCAAGGGGATCGACAGCGGGATAGATACCAAGCTCGGCAATGCCACGTGACAACACGGTCGTGGCGTCCAAGTGAGCGAAAGTCGTAGCAGGAGCAGGATCCGTCAAATCGTCAGCGGGCACGTAGACTGCTTGCACTGAAGTAATTGAACCCTTCTTAGTAGTGGTGATACGTTCTTGCCTATACTAAAGGTCAAACCGACATTACGATAAACACAACCATATACATACATGCCACCCATATCAGTGGAAAGCGTAGGTTGGTAACCGACGGCAGAGGGGATACGACCGAGCAAAGCGGACACCTCGGAACCAGCCTGGGTGAAACGGAAAATGTTGTCAATGAAGAGCAGCACATCCTGGCCTTCCTCGTCACGGAAGTACTCCGCGATAGTCAGACCAGTAAGAGCCACACGGGCACGGGCACCAGGGGGCTCGTTCATTTGACCGAAGACAAGAGCGACCTTGGAATCACCCTCGAGGTTGATGACACCAGTCTCAATCATTTCGTGGTACAAATCGTTACCCTCACGAGTGCGCTCACCGACACCTATTGAACAACGATCATGATCGTAGAGACAAAAAATCGAGTGCAACTAACCGCAGAAAATAGAGAAACCACCATGAGCTTTGGCAACGTTGTTGATAAGTTCTTGAATCAACACAGTCTTGCCGACACCAGCACCACCGAAAAGACCAATTTTTCCACCACGGGCATAGGGAGCAAGAAGGTCGACAACTTTGATACCGGTCTCCAAAACCTCAGCGGTGGTTGACTGGTCGACGAATGGAGGAGGGTCGGCGTGAATTGGCGAGAGTTTGACACCCTTAATGGGTCCACGCTCGTCAATGGGCTCACCAATGACGTTCATGATGCGGCCAAGAGTTGCGGCACCGACAGGGACTAGAATGGGAGCACCAGTGTCGACTACCTTTTGGCCACGGACGAGACCCTCGGTACCGTCCATAGCAATGGTACGGACGGAGTTTTCACCAAGATGTGAAGCGACTTCGAGGACGAGACGCCCACCATGGAAGTCCTGAACCTCGAGGGCATTGAGAATGGGTGGAAGGGCGTCGGTTTCGAACTGAACGTCGACGACGGCACCAATGACGGTTTTCACAGTCCCAATGGCTCCCTTCGCTTCCGTTGCGTATGTCCGCGCTATGACCCGAGTTTGTCCGGTTCGAATAGCAAGGCGTGGAAAAGACAGAAAAAGACAATAAGTGGCAGATACCACACTCTGAGACCAAGACTCACCGGGTTGCGATGCTGATACGCGTGAAGGACGAACAGCTGCGTTTTGTTTTGGGGCAGGGGAAGGAACGGAAAGTCGCGACAAGGAAGATGCGGTGTTGATGAACCGGCTGGAGTTCTTTGCGCTATTGACCGCTCTCCGTGAGATGCGGGTGACGCCACGGGCGGTAAGCATTCTGGTGAACGACGACGAAGACGACGACGGGTGTAAGGGATTTTAGTTTGGAAGAAATACATACCCGACTTAATTCGCAAACTTGCGAAATTGAAACTCCGTTTAAAGCTCCGCCGATAGTCCTTCGAGTGGCCGCGACACGGTAATCCTATATAGGAGCACGTTGGATCGAAAGCTCGCACTATCACACATCACGATTCTGGTTCGATAGTGTCCCGCTCCAGGGAGCGATGAGTTCGAGTTGTGGCAGAGTGTCACCACGGTAGCCAACTTTCACCCATACTTTCTTTCCCAGGCGAAGAAGGATGAGTTAAAGTAGGCACTACTGGTTGTGATCTGTCATTTGGCATTTGTTGGTCATCTGTGTATTTTTAACGGCGACTCTCCTTTGAACACTCATGATCTGCTCTGTTCCACTGAGCCCCGCTCTCCGCTCATGCATCATCCACTGAAAACCGAGAACATCTGCGCCGAGTTCCAACGGACTTTAGCGGAGCGCCGTAGCCCTTCGATCATGCAGCCAGTGGCGTCGCATGCTAGTATGAGCTGCCACGTTGGCTCGAGCATCACAGGATCTACGATTCTGGTTCTATGATGTCCTACTGTTTAGCTAGGAATACAAATGCGGTGAGGGTCGCATTTGACTCTATAGAAACTTTGTCGCGGCAGAGCGTCACTGGTTACTGGGCTTCCTAAACCCAACTCTTCTATCGCGCTGCGCAGGGTCGAGGCGGGAGCAAATGGTTGGGTTTAGGTCGTAGCATCATCTATATATTTTAACGGTTAGGCTTTTTCAGATCCATGTTTGTTGTACTCTAGTTTCATTTCGAACTTTGTTGGGAGTTTCTGTCACCTTCATCCTGGTGCTATGGTAAGAGGCAGGCCATGAGTACCATTGAATGTCCATCCGTCCTTGAAATCACGAATTTGTAGGGAAGGATCTTTGCTTTGACCATCCATGATGGATCTCATATTCACTTTGCCAAGCACGCACGTACTACTAGTATGTAAGCACGCTGGCCTGCGATAAGTCACATTCAGTATCCGAACTACTTTTTGATGTAGCGGTTATGTAGATGGCAGTCTGACCGGCTTACAACGTACCTGTCCTCGGCTATCATTGATACTAGTAAAAACCGGTGTCGACGTGATGTGCTCCCGTCCTGTGAGTCTCCTGCTAAATCTCAGCGCTGTACACGGTGGTGAGAACCTGTCTGTTTCTTATCGCTACCATTACACCTAATGTCCCCTAGCAAAGCGCCATGACCGCTTAGTTGGATGTCTTATGACCGACCCTAGCGCATGGCCGTCAAGCATAGTAAGTAATCGCTTCCATCAGCTCGATGTAACAACACAAAGACAGCTGCCCACGAAGGTTGGAACTAGTGTTCACCAGAAACATACCTGCAATCCATGTCAAAAAGCTGCCGAAACTGTGCAGCGCCCCGCTGATCGTGAGATGCGTCATTGCTATCATCTGGGGAATGCCGGACAGTGGGACTAACACTTCAAGCTTGGCCGTTAAAAGGCAGACAAGAGAATGCTAGCACACAAGGAACTCCTCCACCACCGTCTTAATGTCAGCTGCTAGTACAGGTTTGCAGACGGCGCAGGTTAGTTCGCCGCTTTCCAGCCAATTATTCCAAACAACTCACGACTCAATGTCCTGGAAATTTATAGTATTTCACAGGTATTCACTTTACCACTTTTGCTATTACTCGCATTGCCTGACGATAGATATAGTTGGAGCGATGGCAGTGGCGGTATGCGTCTAATTAGAGTCATTTCTAACGCCCTTCTGATCTCTCTTCATCCAGATTTACGACTACTGCGTGACAATCGCACTAGAGGTTTGTGATCACCGTTTTCGCGCAATGCGAGCTAAACAAGCTCACAGGTCCAGTTGATCTGGGGACGGAGGTGGAATGTCCTCCGAATTACTTTCACCCTCGCTCGTTATGTCACCTTTATTGGTGCTGCCATGACCACGTACGGTAAGTTTCAGGTCCTCTCATCGCGGATCCTGTTTGATGAGGTGTAAGCTGCGGTGGCTGATCGGACCAAGTTTGCAAGCGTGCGTCATCTCGTTATTTGAAGAGATAAACCTCCATGACAGCTCTTTCAGTGTAGTACTTTTAATAGTGTCTCGAGCGGTAAGCAACTATAGGACGGAGTCGACTTCAGCAAAGCCATTGAAACATTAAAAGCTTCGCATATGATAAGCATCATTGCTGCAGAAGGTCGGCTTGATGGCGTCCTTCATATTCCAAACCTGTATGCTTATCAGCCCTAGGGCTCCTGATTATCCGGACATTTGCCTTTTGGCATCAGAGTAAGAAAGTGCTCGTATGGCTTCTCGTCCTTGCCGCAGTACGTGTCGACTTAGTGATGCATCGATCTCACCTGAAACTCGCCTTTGGACAGATATGCATCGCTGGTTCTATCGGTGTAACCAAAGCTGTGAATACCCTGAACCCTCCTGCCCCTGGAGGTACTCGTACTATGCATTGCACGAGAGGCTCTTAAGATTAACCTTCTACAGCGAATACGACAGGCTGCGTATTTGAAAGCGGGAAGACTAGCGCTATACAATATGCTTTTTTGATACTCTTTGAGCTGGGTAACCCAACTTGATGCTACCAAATACCGAAGTTGCTAACTGAGATGTCGCAGTGCTCATGGTCCTTACCATACACAAGAGGTTTGACTTCTATAAAGGTTCTCGCAGTCGCCTTGTTACCACCCTTTACTGCGATGGGTTGGTATACATGATCTGTATCATAAGTGTGTCGTTTCGCTTATGATCTCGTACGAGTCTAACATGAACATGCAGTAGCATCCGCCGCAAACATTTTTGTCGACCTCTTTGCTCCTGTGAGGCCATACACACTTAATTTACAGAACATGCTAATACCTCCCCTTTAGGCATCGTACACTGACATTATGGACGTGTCAGTAAACTCCCTTCGCCTCGCAGATTTCCTCCCGCTGACTGTCCTCAGACCACAACTCGTCATACACGGGGTACTAGCTTCCCGTATCCTATTCAATCTGCGGCAAAGCCGTGAATCCGAGTCCAAGACTGTTGACGGGGTTTTTCCTCTTGCGCACATGCATCGCAAGCTTCTTTCAGGTGCAACGACAGTTCGCGACTCCACTTTCGGCAACCCGCACGAACACGACAGGGTCATATAGTTGATAATGTTACAAATTCCAATGATAATAAACGCTACAACAAAACATCTTAGTACAAGCAGATTACCAACTTTCAAGCGTCCTTCGGGCACATTCCTGAGGCATCACGAAGTCAGGATTATGATGTGGGGGCTGGATAATACGAGAGACTCACTCTAAGTCTGGAGAGGTTGTGGACAATTGCCACATTTACAATCGTGCGTAACCTTCTCCTGAATTCAGCTTTGCTGAGGACTAGTTGGTACGGTCCGGAACAATGACAATATCGAGACACGTTGTCCGAACGAACTTGCTTGCACTTGCCGCAGCGCATATCTTGTTGCGTGAACGTTCTTTCGAGCGTTCCAACAAGTCTGACTAGTTCCATCTCAATCGCAATACGGTCGTATTCCCCTCCACATCCCCCGCAAATCCAGCGTGGTCTAGCGCCATCAAAACCATGTGGCATGAGCTCTGGATCCCGGCAGAAGTCAAAATCCCGAAGTGTATCGCAGTGGCGGCAAGGGACATTAGACAGTTTGAGCGGCTCGCACGGATTGCGAAAGATCGCTTCATTGGCAAACTCGCGCACGCCAGCCAAGTCAAGAAGGTTACGTTTCAGCAAGCCGATCTCAACCTGGTAGTCAGAGGCGAGCCCAAGAATAGTGCAGACGGATTTGACGAATTCAAGGACTGGATTCGTCATGTTGAGATGTGAACCGGGGAGGACAGGGAACTGGAACTGAACGTGCAGTTCTTCGTCCGTGGAGGCATCCCTATGCTTGGTTTGGATAGTACCAACGAGTCGAAGCAACTTGCGTGTGAGTTTCCTGGCGATAAACTCCCGAGTCGCATCAACCTCATCGACTTTATTCGGGTCGGGCTGCGTAACCTCGGGAGTAAGATTCTGAAGCACGCGGAAGGGAGCCCTTGAACTTTCATTATGTCTCTGCCGAATCTTGAAAAGTTCGACGATGAAGAACTGAATGACAGCACCGAAATCGTCTTGGATTGCGGGTGGTAGGAAAGTCTGGATATTCCACCGTGTCTCGATGGTGAGCTCTTCTGGGGGGTCGACAGCCAGTGGGTCCTCGCATACGATGCCCCCCATATTTGCTGAATCCATGAAGAGAAGGAAGTCGTAGAATCGCGAGGTTTTGAGGTACATATGTTCAAAGAGCTCGTGTGATGTCACTGCAGTGGTTATGTAGGTTGCATATGCGTGAGCAGTGCCTGGAGGTTTCGATGTTGCTAGCAAAATCCGACTAAAGTCTGCGTAGATGACGTGGGAGCCGAGTCGCTTGAATTCAGCCAGCATCTGGATGAACGTTTTTCTCATGAGCCCATGAACGAAGCGATAGATGCTTGGGTCATGAAGTTGGGAAGCACTTGTACTGATCCAGCGCCAGAAGTGATCAATTGCCAGCGTAGCTGGGCTTTCGAAATTGCCCTGAATCTTGTCAAGCAACCAAGTCTTGACCATCGACTTGAGAATACCGAAGGTGAGGGTAGAGATGTTGGATTCTCCAAGGGTAAGGTCGCGCTGTGCTTCGCCGCCGGAGAATTCGTCCAGCGTCCGGGATACGGAGTCAAATGCAGTTGCTCCGCCACTTCCTTCAAGTTCGTTTACGGCAACCGAGTGGAGAATGGAGTTCACTGCCAAATTGCGAACAGTGATTTCAAGACACACGTTGGAATAGCACCGAGGTGATATGAACTCTGTGTGCTGTACATCCTCAGTAGGCCTGCTGTCGTCTTCTATGCCGCCAAGATCCGGGCGCTCAGAGGGTGACCACCAAAGGACAATATCCTGCTGAATCAACCGCCGTGCAAAGCTAATGTCCGACAACAAAAGTGGCTGATCACCATCAATGTGACCGATAGGGACATCATAATAATCCGCTAGTGCGATCGAGCGATCGAGCCAAGTCCCCAATGACAGGTACCGCTGAACCATCTTTTGTGCGACGTCGGGCTGCCAAGGAAAAGCATTGAGCGTATGGACTGCCTTCGTCTTTGACATCGAAAGAACAGGAAATTTTGAGAGTTTTGGAACCCAGGTGTCAAAGTATATTTGATCCTTGATAGATGAGATTACGACAGTGTAGGACATGTTTTCCAGGAGTCCGAGCTCCCTGGAAATGGATTTGAGGGCTGTCGTGTCCTTGTTGTGATACGTCGTGTTGAAATCGCATGAACTA
This sequence comes from Rhizopogon sp. AM-2018a, assembly GCA_002995095.1. Lineage (NCBI taxonomy): Eukaryota > Fungi > Basidiomycota > Agaricomycetes > Boletales > Rhizopogonaceae > Rhizopogon > Rhizopogon sp. AM-2018a. The sequence goes on along the minus strand of PVYJ01000230.1, from coordinate 9,273 downwards.
GGGTAGTCAAACGAGGTGTTTCCATACTTGGCTTGTCGCTTATCCAGAAGGTCTTTGTACAGCTCTTGAAGGCGGGGGATTGCTTGTCGACGGGGGGCGGGGTCAACGACGTGAAGTTTGACAGTGCCGTTAGGCATGAACATAGCAAACACGTGGACATGCGAAGTGCTAGAACAAGCATGGTATAGGAAGACATACTTGCCAGAGCGACCGCTATCCAAGTATGTTCTGCGAGAAAGGGAGACACTGGCTCGGTCGAGTTGAGACAAATCAACGCCACTGCTTTGAGCACGGTTTAGAGTCATGCCGAGTTCGTCGACGGTACATGTCTTCCCTAGTTTAAGCAGGGCACGCATTTCTAGTGGGACCTGAACTATTGTGAGTATAGTTTTCGCTCGGAGTGCGCAAGGGTGTACCTGCCGCTCGAATACGCCATCAACATTCGGATCATTCATGAGGTCCATAAAGTGTTCCTGGATTTCATGATACATATCTTCTTTGACAGAAACCCGATAGAGGTTGGAACAGGGAAGGTCGCGAGGAAGGTGACGGACAACTTTCTCGAAAGTATAGTACTCTGGTTGAAACAAACCATCGCGAGGCGGAGTCTTCAGGTGCAGGTAAAACTCGCGGGGGATACGCAAAGGAACAGGCACTAGTTGAGCATCGACGGATACCCATAACGTGAATCGCCCGGGAATCTTGCTAGGACGAATTTGCACAATGTCCCATCGCTGCGTCGTGCGAACCCGGGCACCTTTGAACATAGAAGGCATGACGGCATCACCGGAGCCTCCCCAGCGAACATTTCGCTGTTTCTTCCAGCGTGGTCTAATGGCCCTGATCCAGGCAGAATAACTTATGGTAGGGTCAGGAAGAGGCGTTTCGTCATCTTGCACTTCTACAGGCTCAGGTGTCTGTTTGCGGGACTTCCGATTGACGACAGCAATGCGAGGTCGCTCCGAGTTCCTATCTTGTCCGAAATCCTCCATGTCCAATTCCTCTGTATCGATTTGAGTCTGCGTGTGAGACTGGGACTGTGAATCCGTATTGGTACGCGTGAAGAAGTCGGTGACTTTGTTCTGCTTGAACTTGTCCACAGCACCCGCAACACGGCGATGCAGCCAGTCAGGGTGGCGGATACGAGGAACAGGGTTAGAGACCTTCTGCATAGCGGCAGGGATGGTGATAAGCTTCTGAATGACTGAGCCCAAGCGCTCCACGTAGTAGTCCCAGTCGAGGATGGATCTTAGATCGAAATTACAGAGGCTGTTGTCTTTGAGCCATTTACGCAGGTAAATACGCTTGACACTCTCCTCTGCTGAAAATATAGCAACAGGAACCGCCCGTTCGGTGACTGGCGCTCCGTTGGGCTTTGCAGAAATGATAAACTTGCAGGCGAGACCTTTGTCTTTGACCATCTGGTCCCCAAGGAATTCAGCGAGTCGCTTGGCAGTGCTGATGGAAGTCGACTTCTGTCCTCCATACTCAGCCAGCGTCTTGGACATGCTCCGGTTCTCGGCAATGAGCTCAACGAGTTCCTCATCGGTCAGCGTCTCAGCCTTGCCAAAGAGGATATCAAGCCACTGGTCCGCAACTTGCGCGACCGCACCGTAACATTCCTCCGTCGTCGTTCCCAGGAGGAATTTCTCAAAGATCTGCGACTGGAAGATTTTGATCAACTGGAGTTCTCCTCGACGCTTCACCTCGAAACCCTTCAGCTCTGCAAGGGATCCATCGTCATTGAAGACGGCATAACGCTTCTTCAGCAGTTTATCCTCCTCCTTCGACGATGGGAGAATCATGGCTTTATACGGCCCGTCCAGCTCAAAGAAAATGGAATTCTCGCTGTGCACGACGTATTGCCCAGTAGAAGGATCCAGGTCGTGGTATTGGTGATTGGTAAATTGTGCGTGCACAAGGTGGTTAAGCATCGTGCATGGGTACGAGAACCCGATGGCTTTCCCGTTCTTCAACTTGAACTTGAAGTTCTCTGGGAAGACACCAGGAAGCATGCACCAAATTCCATCCGTATCGAGTTCCAGAGGGCGACCAATCTGCTCGACGAGTGCGCGCGCCATCTGGATGATCGTCGCGCCTGTGAGACAGGTAATTCCCGCCATCTCCATGGAGTGCCAACGTGCACCCTTGCGCATCACGTAGCCGTAGAACGAGTTGAGGATACATTTGTGCGCAAGCTGCAGGGAGTCGTATATCACGATCATCTTTTTCGCCTCATCGACTTCCGCAATCGAGCGCCCTTCGCCGAGTATCGTATCCAAATTCTTCTTCCAGGTTTTGTGTAGCCCCTTGTACTCGTACCGACGGTCGCGGAAACGTCGCACTGTGTCAACATAGAAAGGGTTTTCCCGCTGACACACGATCGACTCTCTTGTCTCCACCCTCGTGTCCTTGATCTTTTTGTACACCTTCCGCGAGTAGTCACCCAGGCGTTTATGCAGCAGTGCGGTCTGCTCCGCCTCCGTCAAGTCCGGGAATCGCCTCTGTGGGCCTCCAGGGCGCTTCGGAGGAAACGTCTCTTGATTCAATGCATGCCTAATCATGTTGTATTCGTCCCTCCTGGCAGGAAAGTATTCACCCCTCCATGCCCACTCGAGCCTCCTATCGCACGTCTTTCCGGGACGGTTAAAATCGCACACCGCGCAGACGGACTCATCAACCATTGAGTCTGGCTGCAAGCGATTTGAAAGCATGATATTCGGATACATGGCTGCCACATCCAAGTGGTAAATCAGCGGCTTATCTATGCGCTTTGGGGTATCGCGTAATGCCTCGAGTGCAGACTGTATCTGGGCCTTGACCTCGTCATAGTTGGTCACATCTTCCAAAGATGATTTGGACTCCTCGACGATGCAGAAGGTGAGTGCAGCATCGAGATCGTCAATGAGCTGGTGGAGGTGAGTCTGGATTGAGCTGTATTACGACAGAAAGCTTACCTGTTGCACGGCTGCGGGTACGATCTTGAAGTCCGTCTGGATGTCGCTGCGGAATACGCCAGCTTCGAGTGCCTCGACGTGACCTCCGACATAGGTCTCTGACGCAAGTAGGTGACCCTCGAACATATTCAGATGCGCGTCCTCGTGGCGGTTTGGCATGATGATGTGACCGCGGTATGCCTCGACCTGGTTTATGTCAGCGAAGTGAGCTACAACTGAATGTAACAAAAGTAGGGGACATACCATGAGGAGAGTCTCACAAAGGGTCCCACTTCCTTTTCGCAACACCTCGTCGGGACACAGTGGAATGATATTGCACAATGAGAAGATGAAGGGGTGCACATATTTCATGTACAAGTAGTAAGTTGCCACCGCATCGGAGACGGAGTATTGTGCAAGAACCTGCGGCTGTTCCATCGCATAGCTGCAAGGAACATATTAGTAATGTCAAAGCGAGGCAGTAGGGAGAGGAACAGAAAGTTAGGTAAGAGGGAAAATAAATACTTTGAGCACAAGTTTTTAAAAAAAAACACGAGGAAGAAACCGACTTACGGTGTCATCAACTCTGGATCAAGTTCAATCGGATTATACCCTAGCTTGGCAGTTGTGACTGCCTTCAAGCCCTGGCTTCCCTGCGGTAGATACGAGTCGCGCTTTACCCACCTGAAGCAGTCCATGTGCACGCATCCACGGGACTTGTATTCATCTTCGTTATCCTTAGCGAACCCAGTTTGAAGGAACATATCTAGTCCATTTGCTTTCGCGCGTGCATCCAAGAATGGAAAATCGAAGAAATCACCGTTGAATGTTGCCATCACTGTCGGCTTCACGTCCTGTATGTGGTTGAAGAATCGCATGAGCGTTGCTGCCTGCCAGACGTCAGTTTGAGTGAAAGCATGAAAACGAATCTTGCACCTCGTCCTTCTCGTTGAAGATCGTGAACGGACCTTCGTACCCCTCCTTTGGCGTGTACTCAAAGTCATCAATGTCCTCGCTTATGATCTCCCGGTTCGTCACCAGGAACCCCTGTCCGTCCACCATGTATGAAATCATCATCACCTGGTCTACCACTGCATCTGGAAATTTCAGCGGCGCTTTCGTCGTCTCTATATCGAAGGCCATCACCACGGGGTCCGCGCGCTTTACTCTCTCCGTCAACTGCACAAACGAAGGCTGTCCAGCCGTAAAAGTGATCCCATACCACAACCCCACCCGCATCTCATTATCAATGGCCACCCGAAGGTAGTAAGGCACGTCGAACTCGCGGATATCCACGATGCACGATGGTGCATCTCGATCCTTGTAATTTCCTGTACTGCTCCTGCCAGCCTCCGCCCACTCGCCTTCGAACTCCACGTTCGTGCTCGCTGCTGCTACTACTTCGGCATACGCGTCGATCGCATCCCGCTTCGCGCCATTTGCAAGCGCGAGAGGAGCTATGTCCCGTCGCACAGCCAGAAGGTCGCTCACGTTTCGAAAGCATAACTGCATGTACAGACGGCGATGACCCATGAGGTGATTTGGTAGTTTCAAATCCTCTTTCTTCTCCCGCACAATTCGCACAATCAAGCCTTCGAATCGCTTTTGTAGCCACTCTTCCACAGAAGACTCCGAGCCAGTCTGTAGGGCATAGTTAATATACTAGACGTTTCTTATTCAAGGTGAGGAGATCGACCTTGCATGCTATGCAAAAGTAGGGTTCATACAGCATCGTGCACTTGAACATTCCTCCGTCGTCCTGAATGAAGTAAAAGTCGACTGCCGCCTTTCCACCCGGGTAGTCCGCATCCTTTATCAGAGTCTGAAAGATATTCATAAATGAACTAAGTCCTTACACACTAGACGGAACACTCACGGGATGCATGTTGACTAACCAGCCCTCTCTCCTTGCGCCTTCTTGCACTCTCGCAAATCCCAGCTTCTCGTCAATCTCATCGCTCTCTCGAACTTTTTCAAAGCGTTCTTCCAGCTGTGTTCCATCGTCTTCCCGTTGCGGAGCTGGGCCATCACCAGGTGCATTCGACCCGCCGCGACCGCGACCACGACCACGACCACGACCACGAAAGTGTGTGCTCCCACGAGATCCACCGCGAAACCCGCGACCTCGACCACTGGATGTTAGCCCAAAAGTACCTTGACCTCCTCGTGCCATCGAGTGTGTTGATAGACAAGGCACCGGAAGACCGAACAGTCTGCACTATTTGCATAAGGTGACAACGCGACGTGACATGCGCGTCTGGGCAGTATCACATGATGTGACAACGTGACACGTCGGTAAGCCCATCCGATCATCGCTTTGCCACTTAAGGCTACGTTGTACTGAAGTTGAATCATGATGTAAGTACATACATCCATAGAAATCTTCCATACCGCCGTTCGACATCGAGACTTTGTTTTTGCACAGCTAATGCAACACCCTGTCAGGATTCTGCAGCTCAACGCGCGGAGTGCGGGGTTCTTTGAACCAGTCCTTCACACTTGGGTCTTGCGTCATGGAGCTAACACATTCTTGCAGTATGAGTACTCGCTTGTGCGCTAGAGGTGAGTTGCCGGGCGCGTCTGGGTATGATGTCACGTCACTAACTTTGTTACATAGTTGAGTGCTCGCGCCTCGTGCTGAGAGCGAGCCACAAGGTAGGCCTTCGCAGGCTGTCACGGTACTATCCCCAGTCGCTAGAGTATGGTTGACATTCCTAACAGACGCTAGTCAGGTAGTTGGGTGCTCATGCTCGTGCTCTGTCGTTGAGTGTAGGCACTGCATTGGGGGTGCGTTGGCCTTGCGAGGTGGTGTCTTTGCATGCGCCTCAACAGGATTGGTGAGTCTGTTAATTCCTTTTGTGCCGCTAGTCGTGCTGACCATCTGGTTTCTGCTCAGGGTGAGCCTGCCAAAAGTGAACCACTCCAATCAAGCTGTCGTGACTCCCGATATGCCTCCAAATGTATTCTTTGGATTCTTTGGATAGTCTCACTGGCGCAGTGGTAAGCTCCAGGCTACCCTCACGCCTTCTCCTCCTATGCCTTTACTCTCCCTCTCTCTGACCGGAGATACGACGCTTTTTCCTCTCCCACTTCTCCCACCGGAAACCTGAGAATATCTGCGATCACGTCGTGCAACACCCCTCTGTGATGAGATGGCAGATATTCTTGAATTTGAAGTCAGGTCGTGATCCCCGAAATGCTGACAGATACATTTTAGATGGTGGTGCTCACTGGCACGGTGGTAAGTCCAGCTTTGTCGTGGTGGATTAAAGTATGCACACAGCTGCTGCTTGTATGCTCCGTCATCGTGTATTATTCAAACCTTGGTCGGCATCTAAAGACTAGAACAGGAATCTTCAAGCGTCGAGCGCAAATTTCATGTCCCCGTGCATACACTCTTCAAGACTGTCTGGTACATGACATTTGCGAGTTCAACACACTCGTGTCTAACTACAATTTGCAGTGGTTCGAAACTCAGTATGGCGGATTCGGATGCTGATGCAGCCCTTGTGTTCCTTGACATTGATGCAATAGCAGAGGGCTAGCTAATGTACATAATTCACTCGAGCTTTGTTATGTATTTGCGTCTGCGAATATTGCAGATGTTGGCCGGCGGACAAATCCAAAAATCTGTCAGGTAACTGAATATTTATGATTAACAGTACTGGATGCGCGTGTAGCAAAGACGGCATAGCCAATTGCGTTGGAACACACAGCATTGTAGGGAGTACATTTTGCATGTTAGTTCACGTACTACCAATAGCTTCTTCATCTTCGAACAACTTGAAACCCACTGGCATCTCCGGAAAGCTGTCCAGAAGAAAGTCCAAGAAATTCCTCCTGTGCATCCCCAACCATGCAAGAGCATTAACGATGGCCGCCTCCTCTACACATTTTGTGATGGTATCCAATGAAGGTGTAAATCCTGTTTTCTGCAAGAATATCTTCATACTCGACAGTAGTAAGTCTGAATGCGTTTTTGACATATTGCGAACGAGTCGGGCCTTGGGCCTCTTGCACGGCCGCGAAGAGTATGGCGCCGGCAGGGAATCCACCATTGTGCTACCAAACCCTTTTATCATGACAGCCGATAACTCGTAGTATGTCTGACTGATGTAATTAGTGGTAGGCCCACCCATGCCGCATACTCTGCGCAGCCCATATGCCCTGGTGTAACAGGAAGGTAATGCGGATGGTGAATCATCGTTGAACAGAGATCTTCCGAAGCTGATGACAAATTCATCCGCCGGAGTGTCTTCCTTGAGTAGTCTCGACAAGACCTTGGGGGCCTCCGTGCTACTGCACGAGAGCGCATGCCACACGCCTGGGCTGCATGAAGCGCGTGTAAGAAAGCTCACTACCGCGACTTCATCTTGAAGCTCTTCCAATATCTCTTCGCCCCTAGACATCACAGCGCCCCGTTTGTCCATGTATGGTATCATCAGATGGAAGAGTTGAGAAGACAATTCGTTGGGAATCGAGGGGAGTAACGGCGCGAAACTCATACTCTCAGGGAAAGGCCCCACATCCTCCAGACCTACCTTACAGACCTGGAAAACCTTCTCGACTTCTCGGCTGATCTCGTGTGCGAATAAAGTGGGCTTTGCCTTCTCCATAATTTTGAGGACCAGATGTGCCCTGTCGTACGCAGAAGGAAACCGTCTTCGTCCCGTGCATATCTGCATAAGAAGCACATAAAGCACTACGTCAACCAATGAAAGAGAGCCAATATCCTCGTCGGAGAAAGCCGCTGATGACTGCAATGGAGAGCGAAGGGCCGACAACTCTGACTCCATACTGGCAGTCAAACGTTCGATCAACGGAGCAACCAAATTGCTCGGCGGAAAGTTACTTGGCGAACTCCGGAACGCATGCACAGTGTGAAGCATATGCTCCTTTGACAGGAAGGTTAAAGAACCTGTGTCTTTCATGTTGAGTAATACAACAGAATTCAGGTTCAGCATTTGGGCGTGCGACAGCTTTGTGATTTTAAACACAAAACTGTCACTCGCCGCTTCCTGAGAGGACCTGTAGCGGGCAAGCGATCCCGCAGATGTGGAATTGACCCGTAAGCTGCCTGCTCTATCGCCGTAAATCGGGGTTGCCGGTGCTGCATTCACATTGAGCAAGGAGCTTCTGCACCCCGACTCTATGTGACTTCTAAATTCTGGACGTAGTACCACATTGCGCAGGATGACAGCAATGCGAGGGCTAACCACGAATATGCGGTGTAGATGAGGGGTGCCATATGCCAGACCTTCCCATAAACCGAATCCATTATGCGTGAGGACAAATTCTTCCCCTTCTACGGCTTCCCAGATACTGAGGAAGTGGTGGTCCGCCTGAACTTGATACGCAAGAGCTGGGTAGTGTTCGAGATCAGGTGGGACATATGTTTCGATGAACATATTCGCGAGACCTGCTTCACCATACTTCTCTATAAGTTCGGCGGCATGTTGCATGATGTCTGAATGCGATGTGTCTAGGTAGTATCTGAGGACGTGCAGCCATGCCTCCACAGCAGACTGGATGCCCTTCGCCTTCATAAAGCACTCAATCCACTGCCGGGCGGGTGCGTTCTCCGGGTGATCCGCTTGGAAGTAGTGGCTAGAGCAGGATTCCTTGCGATAATGCATGACAAACAAGAACTTGCGCAGGAGCTCCAGATCCCTGCGCTTCAGAGTGAAAGTACCACGAGGAAGTGCTTTGTGCATGTCCTCAATAATGGAGGCTGCCTTAAGTTCGAGGTTGGCTAGTTTCTTCTCTAGTTCGTTGATATTTTCGGTATTGCGGACGTCCTGGTAGAAATTCTGTACGCCATAAACCTGTCCAATAGGACGAGTGTCGAGGCTGCTCGTAGCAATGTCATAGTAGTGGACGTATTCAGGATCAACACCAGTGAGTCGAAACACTTTTTGTCGTTCTGCATTGGACCTGCAAGGGAAAAAATTCATGATCTGAGTTGCTTGTCTACGGGCAAAAGTTCCACCATGTGGAATCTGAAAACGCACTTCACAGGTCCAACTTGAAATCTTCGCAATATGAACCTTGGAATAAAATGGTGGTATTGATCCCTAGTATTCGCACGCGGTGATTCATTTGTCGTCCGAGTCTCCGAGTTGGTCTGAGCCTGAACGTCTTCTGCCAGTGAAACCTTGGTTTTGACTTGCTTAGGTGTTTGAGTATTCCTGCGACGTCGTGGCATTCTGTTACTGAGTACTGAGTACTAAGCGGTGGATGCCAGAAAGGCTCAGTCTGGAGCTCAGTGGGCGCCTGTACCGGCACTGTGATAGCATCAACAAAAGAGCGTCCAACATATATGACTTCACCCAATCAT
>PVYJ01000229.1:0-27329 GCA_002995095.1 Rhizopogon sp. AM-2018a | reverse complement strand
TGTCACGAATTGTAACGATTTATCACGTGACATTTGATGGATTCGCATGAAGCCTACCTTAGGCAGGGAGGCAGACCTTAGAGAGCCGTTCCTGGTTGCCACCGCGAGACTCTCATTGACTTTCAAAGTTATGTAAGCTGATTGTTACGTATTTTTTTTACGTATACATACAAAATAAGTAAGTATTGGTTCATGATATTGAAGCACGCATCAGAGCGCCATACTTACTGCCAATCTCACTCTTCCGATCTTCCGACTCATCTGCACTTTCTTGCTTGCCGGTTATACTTATTACCCGACGACTTGTGGTCCTTACTCTACTCTTGTCCTTGCGCGTTTGATAACGGAGCCATGACGTCACGGTAGCATTCATTAGCGATCATTCTTGAAGTTATGAACAGCGGCGAATTCGAATTCATATCTGACTAGTAGCTATTCCGTCTTTGAGGCAAACTGTTGTGCTGTGTCCCTGGAATCGGAACGACGGAAAACCATGAGTATAAGTAATTGGGTACATGAAACTGATTTCCACCATTCTTTCCTCAACGTGAAATCTCATCTGCTATCATTCAATATAATGTCCATCACAGAAGACTATGGACTGCCCACATCCACGCTCGACGGTAATGTATGCACATTCACTCTGCAACATTCGTCACATTCCAACTTTTGATGTTGAACATAGGTCCTACCAAGCATCCGCCAGGCCATTGCCAATTTTTATCAGCGTTGCGGCTTGAAATATGCGGAAGTCGTACTTGACGAAGCACTGTATACAGAATGCTGCCAGGAGGCCATCAACCGTGGTTTCCCGATGGACGGGAATTATCCCATTCGTCCGTACATGGCCGTTGGCGTGGCCATGTTCTGCTCCAGTTTTGCTCACCTCCCCGATCGTACAACCAGGATGTGGATCTGCCTCTTTAGTGCCGTCATCACCTGCGTCGATGACATTCCGAACAGGGGGCAGGATACTGTGCATCTGTACCGTTTCAATGAGCGGTTTGCGAATTGTCAGCCACAGGGCGAGTCAGTCCTGAATGCGCTTGATACGCTCATGCGTGAAGTCCCTCACCATTACTCCCCAGTGGTGTCAAATTTGATCACCACATCCACACTTGACTTTATATCTTCACTCTTGATTGAACACGATACCAAGGATATGCAGGTATGTAGCTGTTTCCGAATAAAGGCAGCTGAATTTTAACTTTTCGTGAAAGATTTCCACGAAGGCTCATTTATACCCCGAGTATACTAGGCTCCTATCAGGTTTGGCGAGTGGATACGTATTATTTATGTTCCCCTCCACGGTCCCGTATCAACAATACATTCAATCTATGCCGGACCTAATGTTTACCGTGTGCGCCGTGAAGTAAGTCCCATCAATGATTTCCCACGAGACTTCCTAATTTGCCATTGATTAGCGATATACTGTCATTCTATAAAGAGGAATCAATGGGTGAAGCCGCCAACTATGTATCACTCGTGGCGGCCACTCGCGGCCTCACCAAACAAGACACCCTGCAAGGAATCATTGAGAAAACCATGCAAGCTCATTATAATACCCTCGAATGCCTAAGGCCTCATTCTGAGGCCTATAACGCCTATGTCAGTTTCTTCCATGGTTATATCAAATTTCATACTGCATTGAGAAGGTACAAGCTGGAGGATATTATGGCGGACGCTGGGTGATCTTGCCAGGATTTGAAGGATGTTATCGCTTTATGGGAGACTTTGGAGCTCGAGTTGTAATAGTTTTATGTCAATGCGCGCTGATTGATGATTCCTTCGGGTGGGCGGGTTATCTACTAGATGGTAATGAATATCAATGAAATAGTGATAGTACAACACATTGAGTGTCGACTACCGAAGTGGCTCTTCAAATCGATCCGGCGAATCCGTCGGTGACGCCAAATTAGAGACTCGACGAGACGATCTGCCGTACTTACTCAGCTGTCTGGCGTAGAAGCGCACTCTTCATGACTCGTTCTGCTCTTCTTGTATATGCTGCTGAATTCTGAATCATGAATGTATGAAGTGCTAATCACAGCTTACCCAAGAGCCTGATTCTCATTAGGAATCAGTTTTATATTTGGGGCTCCGGGCGACGACCGTGCGTAGCAAAAGTTCATCACCCATAGTTTGACTTCTTTGGTGCGCCACATCCCTCAGATACACCCAGAGGCCGGGCGCCTCTCGGTCAGCCGATTGAACGACCGGTCGGGATGTTTGATAAGCTTAAGCTTGTTCGCAGTACACTGCGGTAGTATACAAAGTCTGGAAATATTTCTTGATATGAATCCCCCGTGATTCTTGGTGATCTTTTGTAGAGTCTGCAGCTAATCATAATTACCATCGAGTGACGCTAAGGTCCATAATGGACCTGGATCAATATCCATTTAGTGGGTGAGTAATAGGGAGTATCGCTAAAGGTACATCGCAGGGGAGTATGGATAAGCGTTCTGTGATACAATACGAGTAAGTACATGTGAGATTACAATATGAAAGATGGCAAGACAAGCAAGAGCACGAGGAAGGGTAAATCATAAGCATCACCATCACAAGCTAAAACGACTCGATAAACTTCGTTCCCCCCTCAAAAGTCCGCACTGATGTCGAGGATTGTGTAGAGAAATGACGATGGCCATGTGGGAGCACCTCTCCATCTCCATCTATATCTGCTTCATGACGAGGGGGAATCGGGGAGCTTGACAGCGGTAGCGGCGACTGTGAACGCACGAAACTCACCCCCTGTGGTGATGCTTTGCGTGATGAGTCTTTTTCATATGGGCTTGCATAGTGCGCCGGTGCATACGTCTCCAATGCGCTGGTCGTATCTGACAGCGGCGAATCAGTCTCTTGGATCCGACCGGTATAGGGAGCTTGGTGAACGGGCTTTGGAAATGATTTCATGGGCTGAGCCCCACGCTCCTCGTCGCGATCTGAATCAGTCTCCCATTCATCACCAGAGCCTGCTTGGATCCAGCCACGCCCACCTCGTCGACTACCACTCCTCCCACTACTGGGCCCTTTTGCCCACATCCCACGGATTTTCTCCCCAAAGGAGCTAATCCCTTGAGTGGATGTTGTATTGTGTTCTCGACGGTCACAGCGGCGGTGGTAGCGCTCGCGACGCGCGGCGCGGTCTTGTTCAGATGGTTCATGATTACGGAGGAGGAGGAAGACTGCGATACAGCATATGAGAATAAGCACGCTCAATGCGATGACGAGCCCGATGAAACCTGTTGGAGATGATATATTGAAACATGACTAAGGCAAAATGCGGGAGAGAAGAGGCACAAGGGTTGGCTACATACCTCCTTGTGATCCACCTATTTCTGGTACCTCTCGTCTGGTGAGAATGGCTGCATGGTGTATACTTTCTCCAGAGGCAAACAAAGAAAAGGTAAAAAGGAGGGCAGGGTGTGGTGTGCCCCTCATGCACATGACTGGATATCACTAGTTGATGACTGGTCAGAGGAGAAATGTAGTAAGTTTCTATCTGGAAGGATATAGCGCTAAACGGTGGACGCTGCGATGAAAACAGTTTCCGTGTGTTTGGGTGCAAGTTGCAACTGTGCATGCGCAGTGTGCACAAAGTTGCCACGATTCAAATAGTCACAACCTGAATTCCCAAATCTGCATCGGCTTCACGATCGGTTTTCGGAAGTATATTATGGTAGATCACAAACGGGTGCTTCGCTGCGTATTTGGAAGTGGTTCACGTTGCCAGTGCCTCACCGACTGCCTTGACTGCCTTCGGCAATCATCCAATCGGGGTTGGCCAATGTATAAATTGCACTACGACCCATCAATTTCCATACACAAGGTATGGCAAAGGCGAGAGATTGTTTCCAAGCCACACAGTAGCCAAGCAAAGTGAACCTTTAATCACAAGACCAACGGATCCGTCACCATAAAACTACCAGTATATGTATTGACTCTCGAAAACTTGTCAACTAAAACAAAGGATGCACTCAAGAAAACAAGGTTACAGTCGAGAATCATTAACCAATAGCGACAAAAAGGATGTCAGCGTGAAGTTCAAAATACACACGGTTGACAAAGGAAAATGGTGCAGCTACAACGATGCTATGTACGGGATGCAGAACAAACAAGACCAATGCGCATGAAGCGAAAAGAATACCCTATGTTACAAAAGAGTGTCCTTCCCATCACGCAAGGGGCATGCGTGTTCTCCTTGCCGCTTTCACGACTGGACCCCCTCAGGGAGTGGGTCCAAGCGCGACGACGGCGCAAGCCGCCATGCATGTCCCAAGACCTGCATTGCATGCCATGATGACAGGAGGCGCTGCAGGCAGTGCAACTCCAAAAGTAAATCCGGCTGCCGCATAACAAGAGACGACAAGAGCATTACATCCTACTCGAGGGCCTGAGTCAGTGGTGGGCAATATCGCGCTCATTAACACTTACCAGTCTGACAAATGGCATAGCCTAGGGGTCCTGCGACAACTGCGGGGGCCGCAGCAGCAGCAATGATGAGGGAAATAGTGGATTTGATGTTCATGTTGTATGAGTAGTCAGTGGTAAGACTCGTAGTGGGTGAGATGAGGGTTGGTGAGTATATTTCCTGTTAGCAACTCCCTATTTATAATGTAGTTACTAGTGCCAAGAAACCCCCTTTCTCGAACTCCACATGATTCATGTCTAGAAAGGACCCACAGGCTTATCTATCGCGTAACGAAATTAAAGAATCACATATATTTACACATTGTATGGTAAACTAGAAGATGGCCCATCCCTATTTCAGGAAGGAAGGGATTCCAGGGGGTGAGGTAATTACGAGACCGTGTCACTACGCCTGAGTACTGAGTTGCTTTATCATCGTTGTTGATCGGACATGGGTCTTATGTCCTAGGTCTTCAAAAGGAGTAGGTAGAACTTGAAGCGGAAGGAACAGGACTGGTTCAAACTGCTCATTGAGCGCTAGCACTCAAGAGCAGAGTTCCGAAGAGTTCTGAATGCTTAGCGTCGTTTAAGTTCGTAGTACTTTGTACGTGTCTCTCCACATAGCCCTCGCTTAGCTTAGCTTACTTTGAAAATGTCAATGTGAAGTGAGATCTGTGGGTCAGGGGCCTGCTCGAGCGGAAGTCCCACTGGCCAGTGCATTGATGTGCTTTGACATGTTTGTTTCATTACATTCCAGTCACCTGTGCCACGCTTGATTCTTACAAGGAGCAAGGATAGCTAAAACTGAAGTACTATAGTATAGACATAAAAAATCCACGTAATGACAGGTAAGTGTGCGGTATACCTCACAAGGGACTACAGTTAATTGGACGTGGCAAAGGTGTACTCTGTCGTGGCAAATCCGACTCTAGAGTTCGTTGTGTCGAACACCGAGTAAAAACGTTCTCTGGGGATCAACAAGTTAGTAACTCCTTCCTTAGCGAACAGATCAACATACAGGAAACAGTAGCCGTTGATAAAATCCAAACCAGTGCCAGAGTTGGACCCGATATCACCAACAACCAGATATACGTAGTTGGTGGTACCGCCAATGTCACTGTTCAATGATCGAGGCCAGATTTGCGCGTTGGGTGTGAGTTCGTAAGATACTCCGCCGATAGTGTAAAACAACGATTTAAGGTTGTTGTACTGGGCAGGCGTTAACCTCAGCAAGCCTGTGTCTGGGTCAAGGACTCCACCAGTCGCCGACTGATATTTGTCGAAGGCATCTGGATTGTGCTTTAGCAGAATTTCGTTGTCATAGTGTAGGGCACATACCAGTTGCAATCAGAATCAAGGTCGTGCCAGTGTCAACTATACCAGCTGTCTCACTCAAAATCATCATAGTCCCGTAGCTGATGGATTGGTCAATGCCCCAGAACGTATTTGCTGGAGATGTTGATGTGATAGACACATAATTGACATCCCCCGTGATTCGGGAGGCATCATAACCGCCAAATGTGAGCTCGCCGGCGGTATCATCAGCGGAAGAAGGTGAGAAGAACACCCCGAGTACGTCTTGACTGATTGTGCCCTGATTGTAAAGGTTGTCCATCACAGTCGGGACTTCGTATGTATTGTTGACGGTGCCCTCCGTCAAGTCAACCGGTCCAAGACCTAGTATTCCATCGATAGATCCACCCAACCCGGCGGCCGATTTACTTCCTGCGACGCCAATGGATTGACTTTTGATGACCAAATCAGAATTGAGCGTTACAGTGTCCAAGTATTCTTCCCCAGAAACGGATTCCGAACCACCGTATGCAACATACTGGAAATAGTTGCAATTGTGAAGTACAGTAGAACCTGCGAATACTCACGAATGTACCCCCTGTATCAACACTCGTGCTAGTCTTCGTATAGTCTTTACCGGCTCCAATCCAAGTATTTGAACTTCCGGTGTCAATAAGGAGCGTGTCTGCAAGAGACAGGTGGCCCATCAAGAAATTCATGGATCACGAAAAACTTACAGTCCGTCGGTGGAGTCCCCACACCAATGTCAGCGGTGTATATCAGCATGGTATTGGTTGCATTGATGGAAGAGCTGGCGCCATCTTGTAATAAGGCTTGGACTCGGGCCCGATCTGCAGCAGTAACATTCTTGATCCCGTTTGAATTGAATTTAACGGCCAGCTTGAGAGCAGCCGTCCTCGGTATTGCCCGAGGATGAGGCAAAGCCCTCGCTGACAATGAGAGGAAGGCAAGCACCGGCAGGAGAAGAGAGAGAGATTTGAAGAGAACCATTTTTATGACTGGGACATAGAACCACTGAATCCTTATAGTCTCACAACATCACAGAAGCGAACACTGTTCCATTGGGGTTACGTTTTGAATGCAGCCTGAAAAATTGCTTTTCGTCGTGGTTGGGATCGTTGGTCGGCTTGGAGCGACGAAGTCAGATTTGTTGGAAGCCACCTACGTATACATTCACCAAATTTTCACGTCTGAAAAGCAGCACTTACTAGTATGACCGTCAGTCCCCCAAGTCAGCGTGGGCAAAATGCATAATCACAATTGTCATTTCTTGGCGGCACGCGACGCGAAGAACTTCCGTCGAAAAGCCCTGGACCCTTAATGAGCTGTGGCCGGTAACCAGCCTAACGTGATTCAGACAACGACCTGAGCACTGCGAGCATGTGGCGTGGCTGTGCAGTGACTACGAAATCAGTGCTGGTGAATCCTGCAAGGTCATTCCATGCCAAGTTGAAGTTCTTCAAGTTTCAAGGGACTTGGTTGACAAATTTTGCCACGTGGTGACGCATGTCTTCGTCACTTTCGACTTCAACTGTTTCAAGTACCCAGTAAAGTACTAGTCAGTTTTATCAGCGCACAGCTACCCAAAAGCGAGTCTTGCATCCGGATTGATAGCAGCATTGTTTTCCTTAAATCTTCCCTGGTCGAATACTGTGGAATCTATTCGGGTCATCACGGTCACAGGGAAGCGCATTCAACAATATCTATCATGGATAAGTAAGGAGCACTGATCAGCTGTCTTAACTTAACCTGATCTTCCAAGGTCAGCTGAACATCCTGGACTTCTGCTCCAGTCCCGATCCATTTTTGTACTACTCATAATAGGCGCGCGAGACAGTAGTACTACAGAATCCCTGTTGACATCTTACTTTCCTCGACGCCCACATATTGCCAACTAGACATCATTTGCACACACATCCCTTTTTCGGCTCATGACTCGCAAATTATCGCTCGGACGTATCTTCTCGAAATCGAGAGATACTGACCGGCCTCCAACACCCCCTCCAAAGTCACCACCACTTTCGCCAATCAGCGCTAGCCTTGGCTTGCATCTCGCTGCAGGCAGCAAGTTCAAAGAAGAAACTGCATCTGCCGTTTTGACATCTACCGCTGCTACAGAGACTCTTCCAGGCTTTGTCAGGTCTTCAAAACTCCAGAAAAGGTCTCACAAGCCCGTCTCACCCACATTCCGTCCACCCCCCATGTCTCCATATGAGTACCCCCCGATATCATCCCCTACTGTGACTTCTTTTGAGTTCGTTCCCCCACTTAGCACGGTACGTTCTTTACATTTCCAATGCTGAAACATACCGAGCGCCTAGACTTGTTCTCAGTATCAAGAACTTCCTCCTGGCGTTATTTCATTCTGCCCTGCCAGTCACCCTGCCGAGTCATTCACAGAAGACTACCGCCTCCAGATCCCTCTCGGCCAAAACCCTTATCTCACAGCCCTCGAAAAGACCTCCCCTGAGCAATTTCAGCGGTGTGTCCACCTCCTCCGCACTTCCCTCCCCACTGAGCTCGATGCGGTACGGGACATCATGCCAAAGGCGAACGGGTTTGTGCATACCGTGCTCGAGGCGTATAATAACCATCGTGGGCTCATCATTCGCCCAGACGACGTCTGGGTCGCAATCCTTACCCAATTCAGCTTCTTTGTCAATGCACATGCCGAGCAATTCCGCGGCCACTTTGTCGCACATGAAGGCCAGGAAGAACTTATCATCGTTGGCGGCGGAAACCATGATACGGCAGATTTTACACTGGCACACCAGATGACAGACCTCATGCACACGCGCGTGGTTGATCCGATGCTGAGGAACTGGATTATGCCCGAGTTTTCGACGACGACGGACGTAGACAGGACTGTGTATGCGATGTCTATGATGGCGACGATGAAGGGGTATTTCCGCAATACATTTATGCTGCGCTGTGGTATACCGCGTGTGACGCTCCTTGGCGAGAGGCATGACTGGGAGGCTATCCTTGAGCGACTAGAGCGGCTGAAGTTATATGGCATAGAAACAATAGCATGGTACCACCTTCTGCACCCCATCATCAGTCGGTTCGTAACAGCCTTCCTAGCACCGTCCACCTCGGAAAATCTCGACTTCTGGTCCAGAGTTGCACACTATGAGAGCGACGGGAGCGGGTCGACCTACCTCTTAGGCTGGATTACTGCGTTCTGCGTGTTCAATGAGCAAGGCTTATGGCAAGGTCTGCAGTTGAACGCCGAGCGAATGCGGGATGATGCACGGAAGAAACTGTTACGTCCCGCAGATCCACGAACGTTGAGCGCTGCGCAATTCGCCACAGTGTACACCGTGCGCGCGGCGTGGCGCCCGTTCCTCGTGCTTGACGGGATGCCGTACCCGACGATTGACGATTCGTGCGTGCCATGTGGGTACGCATATCTAGATGTGAAGTTAGATGATAATGGGGAATTGTTTGATACGGTGATCGTTGCGGGTGCAGTGGGAGCGCAGATTTGCTCGAATGATAAGTCAGAGCTGTTTAGGAACGGGATGCGGGATAGTGTAAGGCCTGTAGTGGGGTATTGGTACTTTATCACAGCGGCGGGGTGATCGTTGTCGTGTTGCTTATTTATGTACCCACATATAGCTGTCCGACATGAGCTCATAAAAACATGATCCATGTTGATCACAATACTATATTGTACATTGATGTCAAATATCTCGAGAAACGGTGCTATTGCTGGGTATTGAAGCATTTTCAAACACATTCAAAGAACCACCTCTGCTTTTCGTTGCCAGTGCCGACTCCTATGATGACCTGTGTAGCTTGGTCCTCAGAAAAACATGTGCTAATTAACCTATGAAGCTCACCTCTGCGCCATCGATGGCTTCTTCAACTCCCCAAAATGCGGTTACTCCACCATCCTGAATTCTAACGATCAATTAGCTTACCTCGTCCATAAACGAAATACGAAGCAGAACTCACGTGTATCCTGTGTCGGTCTCCCTGATGGTCCATACATATTTACCCGCTGGAAGCACCGTCACGAAACCAGAACCCCAAGCAGCTTGGAGGTTCTGGTTGCTCTTGGGACTCACAGACTGGGTTTTCGTGTTGTAGTCCGCAATAACCCACTGCAAATGTAATACATGTATAAGATGCACAAGTAACATAACACACACTGTACACACTGAGCAGGACCGTCAGTTCTGACAGTTGCAGTTGCAGGCTGGTCTGGACCATTGAAAGTGATAGCAAGTCTTTTGTCGTTGGGCGAGAGAACCCTATTGACGATGACATAGACACCAGGGGCAGGTCTCGGGGATGAGCACATAGACATAGTGTTTGAGTGAACGTGAACTAAACGGCGAGGATACCAGCGAGAACGTGGATTGAATGACTGCTGCTTATTAGCCATACTTGATAAGAAATTCTGAGGTATTGGACCACTTCGGAGAGAGGGCGTTCCTCATCTCTCCACTTCAGGTTCGATTAAAAATATCCCCCGGTGATCGCAAATCCCCTGTCCATATGCTGGAGTTCCAGAATGAGAATCGATGATCATCTATGTGAGTATACTTACCTCTGTCAGCTCTGCAATAACAGTAAATATCCTCCTTGGGCCCCTAAGTCCAGCATTCAGAAGAATCGAACTACGCTCTGGGGCAAACCTCACCGAAAACATCCTCTGTCGAAGTCATTGACGAAGGACACTCAATATTTGCAAAATGCACTCACCTTCATGCTCAATTAGCTCATCGCTGGAATAGTTCAATCCTCGAAAATTCCGCTTATGTTCCCTCCTTCAGTCAATCCTCAGCTCGGCGTTGCTACAAGCATTCCATGTACAAGAAAGAACGTGTAAGTAATCCGACTACTGCCTCAGAAAATAGCCAGGGCGTGGTGATAAGACAACGGATGTGCACGGAACGGCAGGTAGAACGTTCCCTGACCTTGCGGGGGAGTGGTGCCAAGTCAGCAGAAGTCACCGTGCAAAAGGAATTTTGTTTCCAAATGATTTGTATAACTTGTCAACAGAAATGTCAGGTGTTGCGTAGCGTAATTAGCCCATACATGAACGCACTAGCAGCTGGCAGAAGGATGCAGAACAAAGTTCAGTCCTGCGGATTCTTGAATCATAGACTGCAGTGGGCGTGCATACTAAAACAATACCCACCGAAACTGCATCTTCATTCTGGTTTGCAATTCTGACATGCATTTTACCTCGTATCCATCCATCCTCACAAACAAATCTGTCCGCCTCAACGTCTCCGATATAACACCCACCACCTTGGCTTCAAACTCGAACACGTCCCCGCCACGATATGTCACGAGGTCCTGGGGCATTTCCCTCTGAACGCCAAGCGCCCTCTCGAGGTTTGTGGTCGTGAGCGCCGGGGCCGTCATATAGTTGATAATACCATTAGACGTCAGCAAGGACGGGAATTGGTGTTAGGCGAATTGGACACGAAAAGAAGCCCAGAAAAACGCACCCAACCGACTTCAAAGCGCGTGTTCCGTGCATACTCCTCAACAACGCCAATGCTGACATTGACACCAGCCTTCAAGAACACACTTACCAAGCTCTCATTCGTGATCGGTGAGCCAGCGAGTCTACGTTATCTAATTAATACCGCTTAACCGAATGAGGACAAGTAAAATACTATTGGACAGTCCAAAGAAGAAGCAGGAAACGACTGGGCACTCACGTCCTTTGCCGCTCCCAGGTCTTCGGGAACGGCTTACTCTGGGTGACGATCACGCTCACGCCTGCCCTGGTAATCTCGTTCGCAAGGGGATGCGCTTCGGTGCCCCTGAAAAGGTCAAACGAAGGCTCCGTCATAAATAGCACTCGTTTCACGCTCCGTGGCTCAAGTGGGGGAAGACCTTCGTGTGCCACTGTTGCCGCTTTCTCTGCATCGAAGTTGGGCGTGCCCGCCCTGGAACATGGTGGTCGATCTGATGGTAGGCGTGCCTCCCTGGTCGAGCATATGGTCATGGTAATAAAATGGCAAAAGGCAACGAACAAGGATGAAAGCCTCATCCATGTCTTCTTCAACAATTCAGGAACGAGATACGCTTCCCCAGCGTGATGGAACGACGCGACTGGGAACTCAAACTCATTCGTAAGCTGTCGAGGCGCATACATTAAACAATGACATTTATGTGCACGAGAGAAATTGAAACAATGCACACGGATCCCATCGAGATCAACGGCCTCGTAGCAGTATACAGCGACCTTTACGCGGCCGCGGAGGACGTCAATGAGGGATTCCTATTGCAGATCTTCAGGGAAGCTCTTCCCCGAGAGGTCATCCCAGGAACCAGACTCGGCTTTGGTGCAGAATGCATCTTGAGCATCACGGAGCTTTCGGGCGTGGTCATAGGCGGCACGGAAGTTCCACCCAGAGTGGAGGCGCGTGATGCCATATCTAAAGGAGGGGTTTTCACCTTGCGAAGAGTAAACGAGGAGGATGAGGATGAATTGTGTTTAGGAACATACCACACGCATGTCTGTTGGGTAACGTGAAGTGAGGAAGAATAACAAATATGTTTGAGATCGAGGGAGTGAAATGACGCACTTCATGTGGCGCCAGCGCGGTGTAACAGAGTGGTTAAAGTGGGAGCCGTTGAGGGTGTAGGGAGGCTCAAGGAGCATGGAAGAAGGCGAACGCTCAGCTGTAGGATGAAGCTTCATGATAAATGCCTGGCCACATAGTAAGGAAGGTTTAAGATCAGCAATTAGGCGAAGTATAAGGGAGAATCGCGCTAACCAATATTATTCGCGCTCCCAGGCAGAATTTGCGCGGTAGTGACGCCTCCAGCCATAGCGAGCTGGTATGACGCATCATGGGTGTTCAATCCGTCGATACTGCGCAGCCAGGGCAAGATTGGGGGGTTGTGGGAGTTCGTATCATGTGCACCTGCAGGACATGAAACCCCGTGGATATGTGAAACGGCAAACAAAATGACCATTCAACATAGGCACACTGCCGACGCCAATGTGAGAGTGAAGGTCCGCGATCCCAAGGGTCACCCACGCTCCGTCAGCGTCGACCACCTCCAAGCCCATGCTCTCCAACTCGAGTTCCTGAAGCAGGGAAAGAGGAGCATCACCGACAGCCTTGATGAGACCATGGCGTATGAACAAGTCGCCAGTAAGAACCTCGTACCCGCCATTAGCTGCTGCCCATATAGTTGCATTGCGCACAAGAACAGGCTTCGTGTTCTCAGCGTAGCGGTCGCTCTGAGTTCGGGCATGAAAATGAGGTAGAGGCCCGGGTTTGGCGCGTGTATATGCGCACTTGGTGAGGATCTGGGAACGACGAGCGAGCTCGTGTGGGCTGGGATGGGAGAGGGGGGAAGAGATGAATGGTGAAGACTGGACAAGGATGAGGAGGACTAGGGCAGTGGTCAGAAGCAATATTGGGCGAGCCAAGAGCCGAGAAATAGGGCGCGTCGCCAATGGTGAGCTGCCCACCGTGTGAGACTAGTGCTCTAACTACTACGCTTGATGAGGAAGAAGACGAACTTCGACACTGAGACCTGGTGCAAGATTCAGAATAACGTTATGTACCAATCCAACGGGACCAAGCAGGACCGAACAGAATTCCATTTTGACTGACAAAGGCCCTGAATTTGTCAAACCTGTTCAAAGAACCACCTCTCCGTTGTTGACCGCATCTGCGACCCCAGAAAAGTAGGTTCGTTTGTAATCTCGGATACTAAACACGGTCAACCTAAGATTCTCGTTCAGTACTGTCAGTATCCAAGATGGTGGAGTAAGTGTGTTTTGGGGAGAGGCATCTGGATACCACTGGGGAATAGTGCCATTTCTCGAGACATTCAAGACCTCAATGTAATGAATCGTATTTGGAGTCTTGGAACAAACGTAGAAGGATGTCTAGCGAGAAGTTATGTAACGATTGTGGCGCACCACTAGTACTCTTGCTTTGGGCCACTGTCAATTTCTTATCAGATAAGTTTTCTAACTTCCTTTCTCCTTGAGTCACGCTAAATGTCTCTTCATCGCGTAGACACTTCATTGTTCGATAGCACATGTTGAATGGAACAAAGTGAGGAGAACTACGTGAAGCAATGCACACTCTCTTTACAAAAACAAATCTGTCTGCCCCAACGCCTCCGACAACGCCCACCACCTTGGCTTCAAGCTCGACTCGGAGTACGTTCCCGCCACGATATGACATGAGGTCCTGGAGAATCTCCCTCTGTACACCGAGCGCCAGGGCTGTCGCACGATCGATTATTGATAGCACCAGTGGATGTTAGGAGGAATTTGGGTCAGTGTTAAGGGAACTGGATGCAGCTGCATGCCTCACAGACGAACTGGTCATGAGTCTAGATATGAGCACTGATGGCGCTACGGCCAGCCCATCGCATCGTGCTTTCCTTGGGTCTCTGTCTTGTATACTGCGAACATGCTGACGCACTTCGGACTCGACAGACCCAACCAGGAAGTCGCTAATGGTATTACGAACAATTTATTTCTCAAGCCTAGGGTACAACGTACTTAGCAACCACCGTAAATAACAAAAAATTCAGTGCGTCAAGATTCAAGAGTGCATTGCCCCAAAAAAATCACTTCTCCGGATTAGCTAGACGGTCAGCCATGCTCCTCCATTTGCGCCAACGATATCTTGGGCGACCCCCCATGTTTGCCCCGTGCATCATCTCCTTTTCCTCAGGACTCGATCCGTCACCATAGACCAACATATCAACATCCTTTCTCCCATAACGTCTAAGCAGCGCTCCCCATACGGGGGTGAGCAAAGGTACGAACATAGCGACGCGAGCTTGGTATGCAGCGTATACGGGATACTGCACCCTCTTATAGGACTCCATCAGAAGCGTCCGAATTGAGGTCCACAAGAACAGCGATAAACACGGAAGAAGAGGTGAAAGGGGTATGTGAGAAGCCGGAGGGACGTTGAGCTCAGGTGAGTCGGGCGAGAGGATTGGGAAGAGATTGATGATGAACTGTGTGCCCGCGAGTGCGTCTTTAGAAATAGATTCCAATACCCGTGAAATAGAAATGTACATGCCCAAAAAATCAGTTCGCACAGGAGATCTGGGTGGCGCGACCAAGCCCATAAACCGCGTGTTACAAAGCCGCGCTCAGCGTCGTGCTCAGTCCATTGGATTCTGGAATCAAACCATTTTATGTGCCATCTCACAAAAGAAAGTTGACCGCTGAAGATTTCGAATGAGTTTCGTTGGCTATCGGCGACAAACGCAGTGAGGATTGCCAGGGTTGCCAGGGTTGCGAGAATATAATCGGAAGCTATCAAGGCCGTGTGTGGTTGTGCCACTGCGTCCACGACCGGAAGGGCCAACAGGAAAGATATTACGCTGCGTCCGATGACTGATTATCAATTAGCAGCAATCGACAATGACGATGGGTTAACATACCATTGAAAGTGATATTGAAAGCATGTTGGACAAAAGGGTGGATGTTTGTCCGCGTTACGACCCAGAAACAATCTTCATCCCAGCTGTGAATACGTATTCAGGTTGATTGCCCGGAATGTTACATGATAGGGGCTGGACTTACAACGGGGAGAAGATACCGCGCTGCCATTTCTGACAGCTTAAGCTGCGGATCCAGGCGTGGTTCATTATGTAGATAATATGACGAAAAAAAATGACACTAACCTTACCACCCATGCCATCTGCAGGTTGAAGTTGTTCAGCTAACGATAACCCTGAATAATACACGAGTTACTCGCCAGAAGGCGTGTCATAAGTACAGCACGTGGGCTGTGAGTCTCTCTCAGAGTAGCAGGGATTGTCTCAGGCGTGTAGTATTTCCACAGTGTGGGTACACCAAGCCGGTAGTCTGGCAGGGAGGCGTAGTAGTTGGCGTAGTTGAGGGTGGACAATGCCCACGGCCATTGTAATGGCGGCGCGTTGCCGATCAGCTGAATCAAGATTACGGCGACAAGTAAATTAGCTGCGTCGGCTATACACGACTTGATGGGCCAAAGAAAGATGGGGGCATCTGGGAGTATGCGCCAGACATCCATATGCCAGAGGAAGGTTAGAGAGGACATAAGGAGAGAAATATTGCAGAGCGCGGGGGAAACCCAGGGGCCAGGGTGGGTTCGAATTTGAAGGGAAGAGGAGACAAAAGGAAAGACAAACACGAGGTCGAGAAACATATAAGCTCGACCGCATGCAACGTCGCTCACATTTGCAAATTCCGTAGATGTATATCATTACGTATTTCTTCTTTCCTGGTTCGCAGGGTAACGTACATGAAACCAAAAAGGGGAACTTCAAGTTCGTACATAAAATGCTTGCTTCGAAGGAGGGTTTCTTCAAGTTGAATTTACACTTACTAGTACTAATTGGTCATGATCTCGATGTCCTGGCAGCCATTGCCTTCTTCACTAGCACTTTGTCATGCGTCTCCTCCAACAGGCGCTTTATGTAAGAACGAGCAAATATTTCAACATAAGGTATGGCTCACCGTAAACAGAAGACATTAGGTGGATTCACTGGCTTCGAATACATATAATGAAGGAGTGCTTAGTCTTTGTACGTAAAAACGGACTCATTAGTTTGCTTCCACTGTGATGTGCATAGGTCACTGATGCAACGTTTCAAGAAACTCGAAACCAGAGAGGTGGGTCTTCCTTGTGCAGTAGTTCCTTCAATGCCTCCTCCGGCAGCCTACCCGGTGGAAGCCCTGATACGAATCGTTTGGCAATACACCAACAGCGCTTTCATTAGAGCGAGTCTGATGAAGCCTCCTGTAGCAGTAAACGCCCGTCTGTAGCCTTGCATCCCTTGATGCCCTCGGTGCGATGCTGATCGCGTCTCGGCTGATTGGAAACTCCACCCTGATGCGATGCTTAAAAGAAAGTGTTAGAGTATAGACATGATTCTGACGTACACGCGCTTACCTGGGAATCGAAACACCTACTTACAGAGTGCCTTGAAACAGAAGGGACGACCGTCTTCTTTCTTTCGAGGTCTGGAGACTCACTACATAGGCTTAATTTCTCAAACGCGTCTGTGGGGCAAATTTATCATCTGACCTGGCTCTATCCCGTCGGCATATACTTAGTAGATTATTTACTTGATGGTGCTGCAAACAAGTTCATGACATGCAAAAATCAGTCAACAATGCTCTCGATGGATATGATACACTGAAATCGAAAAAAGGAATTTCAAATCAGCACATAAAGCTCCAGTCGGATGACCTGGCAGAGTCAGACCGTCACTGTCAGAACAGTTAAAGTAATATGGACTGGTGCTAATATTGTTATGCCATAATTCACTCCCTCAACTGATCGTGGCGGACCAAACGTGCATCTTAAGCACGTGTCCCGTGACACAGCCCGTCGTTATCTTCTCCGCATTCCTTGACGTTATGAATGAATTCATCGTTGCATACGGGCAAATGATCCCGGGATCACGTTAGGCATTCAACAAGCTATGTACGATACAACCAAATGAATTCAGTCAAGCATCCGCGGGAAATACTCGCGTTAATCCTTTCGAAAGCACGTCTCTGTGAAAAAGGGTCGTCAGTCCACCAGAAGACTGTTTATTCTTGAAGTAAGTCCTCACGTAAAACGTTGTTGTTGATATTTAGGTTTGGTGGCCGTATCCTGTAGTGTAGTATACATTCCTGGAAGTGAAGTGGTTTCTGCCCCGTCAGGAGGGCTGTATGATGGTAGGCAACACTATCAATGAAGTGTGTTGTTTTGACAGGCATATTTCAGGGGCTGCGAGGGCGCAGCTCTAATTATTGAATCTAACAAATCTTGCACTCGGTGAATGTGCGTATGTCTTTCAGGAACTTATTCCTAGCCTAATTTCATGGGTTGATTCAGCAATATTCATCTGCCCTACTTATCTTCTTTTGGAAGGCAAGCTTCGAATAGTAAGCTATCGGCCAACCCACAACCTACGCTTACTTAACGGAAAGGGCGAGTTTGCACTTCCACCAGCCCTGCATAGAAAATACATGGTGTACTACTTCCTTTCGTAACTCCTACTCTGGTTCTAATGGGCGCGGTTTCACGCAAAGTACTCCATAACAGGATTCCTGGCAGTTCATCACCGCTTTTTCGATGGCTATTTCCATGTACAGCACTCCTGACCACAGATGCACTTCAGGAGACACCACACCTCCCTGTAATTCTTGGTCAAACTGTTCCGCAGAGATCATATTCAATATGACATCTGCTGAAGTACCCAATATTTACACTTCCCAGACCCATCTTGAGCGTTGTGCGTGAGTACTGCATTAATTTTGCGATGAGCATCAGGCGCTGAGCTAGATAAATTTAGCTACTGGCGAAGCGTAAGTATCAACATATTCAGCACAATGAAGCAACTTGCAGCGACGAAGATCGATAACTCACTGTTGGCTCTGGTAAGTATCTTGAATTATATGCATGTTGTGTAGTGCATCATACTAAAATAGATCCAATGAAATCATTGGGTCAAATCAGACAGTATGTAGTGCTGAACCTCGATCGAAGTGCTGGTCATTCAATCCACAAAATATCATATCTTGATGTCGTCCACTCAGTGACTCGCGTGTGTCTTGCGAGACTTACTAACATACTCCCAATTTTCCTAATCATCTTGTTCTCCACGCCGCCTAGCCTCACCAGTGCCCGGTGAATCTTTTATAAAGTGTACGAGGGAGCCGTAAATGGTTCACCCTCTACAGACAGCGATACACATATGACACATTCTAAATCCACCAGCAGTTATCAGCCGCTCACTCCGACCACAGTGCATTTCGAGTTTGTGACACCGTGCGAGGCAAAAAATTCCGCTTAAAACAACACAGTTAGCCAGGTACTCGTGAGTGCCGAGTACGATGCCTACATAGCGCATAGGCAGAGCGCTTGTAAGTTCGCTCTAGTGTTGTATAATTAACGTGTTGGATGCCGAACCTAGGTAGTAAAGCAAAAGCGTGCGTCAGAGAAAACCATTGGCGACGATGAAGAAAGATTTATTCACTTTGGCTCCAGACCGTTGAACCATTCAGCGTTATCGATCATTGCTACATTCTACATCAGTTTGCCCTAATAAAGATATGCAAACACCTACACCAAGAAAATGACCCCATGAGCGGAATCCCATCTTCGTGGATGGCGAGAAGTGCCTCTCCGAGGTAGGTCATGTAGTAATCTAAACACCACCACTAATATGACATCACTGATAAAGCACCAAACCTCGGAGCGCTCACTCGTAGTAGTCGCATCGTTTAAAATCTGGTGCATTTCCGTACGCAAGCTCTCGAATGGCTCGTCCATACCAAACTCTGAAATGTACTGCATCAGAACATCATCAGCCCATATCCACGCCGGAATATTGAGACGAACAATTTTATTACTCGGCCAACGTTCTTGCAGCTGCTTCAAGTACTCGCGTAGTAGCTGCGGCGTTGCCTCCAACCAGGCGCTACTCGCGGGGTCTGAGATCGGACCGGCCGCCCATCCTGCTTTGGAATCATAGGGCACCACAACGTTGCACGAGGGCCACGCTGAATCAGACATATTATTCTGGCATGTGGTGACTCCATCTAGCGGCGCCTTGATGTATAGGGTAGAGTATGGGTCAATGGCGAAGAAGTCAGCAGATCCTGTGATATTGTTAAAACGAAGAAGGCGCTTGGAGGAAGATCGAAGAACCTTTGAGATCGGCCATCTGCTGATCTGTGAATCGTGGGAGGTAGGACTCTGGGAGTGTGTCCTTCACGATCTGCGGCCAGTCCCCAGTGTATACTGGATCAGCAAAAAGACCGAGACCAAACGAGGCATGGCGCTCTACTGCAGCCATGTCCTCGCTCGAGTTATAGCGCCATGGTATACCGCTGAGAGAGGACATGAGCGATATTGTGGGATGGGAAAAAGAACTTGGGAGACATGAAATCACTGTTCTTGTAAGAGATCTCGCCCGAGATGCCCATCTCGCGGAAGGATTTTACAGCACCAGCATGTGCATTCACTAGGAGGGACATATCAGCCACTGCAGCAGATGACTCGTAAATAGGACCAACACAGGTTGAATGCACATTGGTAAAACCCTGTGGAGGAGTTGACTCCTGGGGCTATGAATGAGTCTGCCATAGGGTTAGCATATGCACTGTGCGGTGTATGGTAAATTAAGCTCGCACTGAAGGGGAAACCCGTGATCAAGTCGCACATGACGCCTGGTTCATTAAAGGTGTACCTTCGATGAATTAAGACGATTTCGCATAAGTTATTCTTTACTAGGATTTTACCATGTTTTGACGCGCCCATTGAATGACTGGAAAATGGTCATAGCATAGCTACAAGTGGCTTAGAGGGTGTGGTGTTAGAAAAGACGGTACTTGTAGCGTACTTCACAAAATCGTAAACAATTTGGGGAGATGTGAAACCCCCATAGTATGCGACAAGCGCGAGCGGAGTGTCCCAGTGGACTAAAAATAGTCAGATGTCGCAAGGGATATACGTCGACGGGATTGCTTACATAGTGTCACAACGGGCTCAATGCCAACGGACAGGTGATAATCGATTACTGCAACGAGTGATCAGCCAGATACATTATGTCGATAACATAACAATACACACGGTCTGAGTAGTGGTCTAGACCTTGTTGGTTCAGAGGAGATCCAGCGACACCAAAGGGGTATATACGAGCCCAAGAGATTCTAGGAAGGAATAAACCACAGAGTTAAGAGAATATTTTGACACCTACGAGAAGGAATGTGCAGTGATGCCTATCGCAGCAGCGCGAGCAGCATCTTCCTTGTACAAATAATATTGAAGATCGGTCACGTCGGCTATTCCATCATCAGCGACTCAAATACACTCACACGGGCATTAACAGCCGTTGCCAACCTGTTGTATTGTCCAGGATGAACCCGGGCTGCCTGCTTGCCCAATCCCATGTTGTTGGGCCTTTACCTTCCATCTTAGTTGCGCCCTCGACTTGATAGGCGGAGGTTGCAACACCAAAGATGAAGCCCTCAGGAAGGGAGAGGTTCGGGAAGACATTGGACGGCTGGGGTGCGTACCAAGTTGGATAGAGCGCTGGCGGTGGAGAAGGGACTGTGATCGGCAGCTGGGGCTCGCGGGTCGTGGTAAATGGAGGAGGTTCGACGGGGCCAACCTAAAAGTTATAATGAGCTAGTCAAAAAAATATCGCATCACCTTTCCAACTGACCAAACTCCACAACTCCTCGAACCCCTGAGGGGAGAAGTCGCGCGGAATAGTACCTACAGGTGGGAAGAATACTGTTGGGCTGGGTGCGGCAGGTATAGCGGTAGACAATATCACAGAAGTTTCTGCAGCCCCTCGTGCGGCAGGTTTGATGGCAGCGACGACCTTTGCTGCGAGGAACAGCCCCAGGAAAACAAGGAACCGCATGACAAGTGTCGTGAGCTTCAAGAGGAAGCCACGTCTCATTAGACAGGTTTTAATAGTCATCTACTGCCGAATCTCGGGGATCCTTGAAATTGTCAAGAAGGTCTCGTGAATTATGCGGACCATATCTTGATATACAGTGATCGCAGCCCTGGTTAAGTTATCTTAAAAATGAGCTGAACATAAAACTTCCTCGCATGCATTGTTATTGGCAATAACATCACTCACTGCAAACAGCAATGCATGCCAGGCTTGACATAGACAGTATGGAATGAACATTTGAGAGTGGCGTAGTACTGTACTCCAATTAAGTTATTTGTGCATGCTTGTTCATCATGATAGCACAGATATCATGAAACAAGGAAGAAGATGAAAGACCTAATGAACGCACTCAGAGAAATTGAAATCGTGCGTGCCGTGCGATGGCCAAGCAAGAGTTCGCGGGAAATTTTATTTAGCCACTGGCCATCGCAACTTGAGTAGCTAGACACTGTCCGGATTCCGGAATCGTTGACTACGTAGGACTGCATCTGCGTTGCGTTTACTCCGGGGGACGAAAGTGCACAGCATGTATGGTATACAACGATACTATTCGCTGCAGAGCACGAGTCGCTCTGCGTTATGCAGATTGGAAAAGGAGCTCATATCTGGGCCGCTGTGATTACACCGCCATATGATACGCTCACCTGTGTTTGACCGTGCTTTAAAAATAAACGAGCAACTCTTCCGAAGAAAACAGAGGCCATTTATATTGGCATTACTGTAACTAAACTGCGGGGATCACTGGCGTCTTTGATATAGAGTCACCTAAACAATGTAAATATATTCATTCACGAATTGCAAGTTTGGCCAGTAAAGTTCCTGCAACGTGCGTCAGATCTTCATATCGGATACAATCATAGAACAACCTACTAGTCCGAGCTGAACTTGCCCTGTTGCGAAGGACGCAGGAAGCTGGACAGAGAAGTCCTCATACGGGTCGCTTGCACGCGATCCAAACTGAGGGTTGAACGGACCTTCGTACAAGATGGTGCCCATGTCCTCGCTAACAGGGAGACAGTTTCCACTCGGACAAGGCTGGATTCCAATCACAATAGCTATCTCCTCGGTGCCCGTGAGTGTGTCCTAACAATGCGAGATCACATTTTACTTGACACTTTAAATGGTGTGTTTTGAGAGCTCACTGGGAAGCCTATTTGCACCGTAAAATTGGATCCGGCAGCGATGCTGGAACCAGCAATGGGATAATTGATGCTCGCGTTCTGGGCACATACAGACACTACTATGAGAATGGTGGCAACAAGCGCTTTGATGAAGTACATTGCAAGTGCGATTAAGAACGGGTGACCGTTCTTGTGGTTTCTGGGGTGATTGATAATGAATACGTTTGAATACGTTAGAGGTACCGGAATTTATATGTAGTTTTTCGCGGACAATTGACTGGTGGTATCTTGTATGAGCACCCACATGCAACTGCATAGCACTACTGCGGGCACCAACCCCCACAAGGATGAAGTGGAGCATAACTGCGGCCTACTAAACCCCGCAAGGACAAGGCAATGCCAGTGTCAATTGACGATGGACGGTTTCAATAATCACCTGCCTGCAGCGTTATATAAACGAACTACCCCCTGCCGCCCGGGTGGACATGATGTCTCTGCCAAAAAAAAGTGCTACCGCAGTTACCTCCAAGTTATCTCGTCAACTTCAGCTAATTAGGACAAGTAAAGTGCTTACAAGAATTAAGCTGAATGCAATCACTAATGCCCATTGCTCTAATCCTGCTGAATCACCTTCCTCTCTGTGAACGACAACCTTAACTCTATCCCGAAAGACGCAAGACAGTGTTGCGTGCCCCGCCGTTTCAGGATCTCGAAGAGCGCTTCATAGTGCTCTGTCAGTGTGAGGCAGTGCCACGTCACCATTGTACCTCCCTGGGTTCCGAAAGCATGACACTATGAAGGCCTCTGGGTGACCTTTGACTACACAATGACCGAAATGCATCACCGCGGTTGTGCTGTAAAATGGGCAACACAATCCGCGAGCAACTTGAGCCAGTATGATAACATATATGTAGGTGGTCGGCAACTTAAATGAAGGGTCAAGCCATAAGGGATGTTATCAAAGGAAATTTGTTCAGGCCAAACCTGTCTGAGATTGACTTTATCTCGGCCAATGTCACGGTAAACAGTCAGAAACTTTGCTGGATGCCTAGATCTACATAGCCGCAGTGTCGACTAAAAATGATTACATAATGACCAGTGACCAGGACGAGTATAAACTGTATACTTATTATCACATGCATTGTTCCTCGACTCTACAAATTGTACTACGGAGCGATTACAAAATTGTTCCAACCAAATTATGTGCTTCGTTGCGACACTGTCCTGAAAAGAACATCTACAAAATCAACAAAATAAGATCCATATTTGTGATCAGTCCATAACGGCGAATTGAGGAATCATGAAATTGTGATTGTGCGGTTCAAGGTTTCCAACCAAGGGTAGAGCCCCGCCTATGTCGTCACGGTGAGTTGCGAGCGCACACTTCAAAGAAAATTAGAGCACTCACTCCAACAAGGGTGACATGAGCGACGCCAAGGAGAGCCGTTCCGCTGGCAATATTACTCGGAATCTGAACCGTGAAGTTCTCATAAGGGGGGTTGTATGTCTCGTGGTATTGTGGGTTGAAGGGGCCGTTGTACAATATTTGGCCCATGAAATCGGCAGGGGCAATGCATGGAGTTCCTGGGCATGACTGCAGGCCAATGACGACAGCAACCTCCTCAGAGCCTGTCAACGAATTCTGCAAAGTAGTCGTTTGGATTGGTAAACAATATCACAGTATGGCTGCATGTCAGAAACTCACAGGTCTCTCTACCTGAACAGTCAAACTGCTTCCAGAAGAGATAGAAAGACCTTGCGGAGGGTAGCCAATCGCAGCGTTCTGGGCGAAAGCAGAAGCTGCAAGGAAGGCGAGAGAGAGACCTGAGAGAATTGACTTCATGATGAAGGATGTTGTTGTGAATTCGTTCTGACGGTTACACCAGTGAGAGTACTTTTTATACGACAACGGGTATTTTCGGCCTTGAAGTGTCGTTCACCGCATCAAGTCAACCATGCGAGCGACTCGGAGTGTATCTTAGTCCGCTGTAATGATGATCTGTCCAACTTGATCAGGGTAATCGGCGACGATCAACTATTCACCATGACTGCAGCCTGGATGACACGGTGAGAGATGCCCTTCGGCCGCTTTCAAATTTCATATTGTCGCGGTTGACATGGAGGCTATGAGGGCAGAATATGGCGCCCTATGAGCTTGCCTATGAATGACTCGGATTGAGGCAACAGAGGCAATCCAAAGTGGCGGAGTCCCAGACTATTCCTAATCAGTACTAGTGTATTCTTCCTCCGCCCGTTCCTGTACTACGCACATACCCATCGCAGACCCATTCACAGTATACTCCTTAAAGAAACTTTGATGCTTTCCGATCAACAAGGGTATTTGATAGGCAGCTGGTATATGCACAGAGTACTGTGCCACAACGACACCCACAAAAAACGGTTCCAAATCGACCCACGCACGCTAGTTCATTACAAGTGTTGAACGTTGAAGCCAGCTGCTTGCCGCAGAAAACAGCGATGACCAATGTTGCGATAATCTCCTAATTCAACTTCGAAAACACGTACATCAGCCCCGGCAATGCGTCGGCATCATGCATGATTTTTTGAATTAATTTATCTGGCACAGAGTGTTGGGTCAGTGAAGTTCGCTGTCCAACGAATACTCTCTGTGAATACTGTATTAGATCTCTCAGGTAAGCGTGTATATATACGTGTGTCAGTATCTTGTCTCTAATACGTCCCTCAAGCATCGTACCATGGTGGAATATTGTGGGTGTCTGGTGGGGACACTCGCCAGTTGTTACGGCGGGCATTGAGCGGGCTAAACGCCCCAAGAGACGCGAGAACTTAGAAGACATAATTAATGTCGCTGTGAGAGCCCATCCAGATCCGAGGACGCGAGGCCGCAGACGTACGTTACTGGTACACGAAACTTCGTCATGTCAAACTTTCCGGGGGAGGACCTCCTGGTGCATTTCTCTCGCAGCGAACAGTCCCTACGAAGGCCTCCAATGAGCAGGCCGCTGGAGAGGAAATGTAAGGCTTTGAGAGAACTGCTGCAGAAGGAAGGCCTACATTCCTGGTTTCGAGGTCTTGAAGCGAACGTCAGTGACCTGTGCACATCGCAGTGGAAGCTAACTGATGAGTCATTCTCCGCGTACAAAGCTAAATAGTCTCATCGCATCGTTCTTGAACTCTATTGTATCATTTCTGAGCCATTGAATCCACGTAAGGTCACATAGCTAATTATCTGTTTGCCAGTCGCATGACCGCCCACGATACTCTGCTACCTACATAGCCTCCGTTTTTGTATTTCACAAACGTCAGTACTTGTCACTCAGAGATGGAGGGAATGATGAATCTAACAGCTCACACTGACTTACTGCGATGTCTTTTTAGGCCTCCAGGAAACCTTGTAGCTAAAAGCTCGGCATTTTGCACGTTACTCTCTTATGGAGTTTCGTGTTTACCGTCGCGGAGTCCCTTGCCGCCGCAGCGTAATTATCGCAACAAAAAGACGCACGACGATTTGAGGCACCACCCTTCGTATCAAATCATCTCGATGGTCTCATTCGTTGATATTCTCACAGCAAGATTTATGCATCTATGTCAGCGCGGTGTCGGGACGAATATCACAGTGAACACTAAGCTGACCAGCTCCCTCGCTTGTACTTCTAGGCCATTATCAGCGCATCCACTTCTTCGTTTCTCTGTCGGAGTGCTAGTCTCTACGGCAGTTTATTTGATTACCTCAAGAATCTACAGCCAAACACTAGGATGCCTCAGCTCGCGACGATAGTGCTCTTCTCGTTATCATCGACTTAGGTATCTCGTTTTGTATGCAAACGTTGCAGGTCACACGCCTGTGATGGAATGCAAAAATATGTCACCTGTAGTGATCTAGTTCTTCCACTGTCATGCTCCCTTTAGAACAACGTCAACCTTAAATCGATCATCTCGAATTCTCGCCTCATGGTAATGCGCGTTGCATCAGCACCGGCCTTCGCGAATAAGGAACAAACAGAAACTTGGCACTATTGATCTGTTCACAATTTACCATCATCTATCTGAGACCGTGGACACCTGTCCCAACTTCACGTCACTTCATTCAGACATGATGGAAAGGTGTGCATACCCTTCTCTTCACAGCCTCGCTTGACATGAAACGTGCGCAACGGTTCTTGTCACTTGTATCGCTTTACATACGATATGGGTGGTAGCCTTGGTCGCGTCACCATTCACCTTGGCTGGTGTGATGAGTGGAGGAATTGAACGCCTTACACTTAATACACACCCCATTCTTGTCATCGCAGTGTACGGCGGCTGGTCACGAGGCTACAGTGGTCTTCAATCTAACCTTTTGCCTTCAATATTGGTAAACTGCGATAATATTTTCAAGTATCTTGCTCGCTCCCATTTTCGCTGCAGTTTCTCTAGCACAGAATGTTTACATTGCAGCGCCCACCTGGCAAAATCAAACAGTCGGTGCTGGAAGTAACATTACAATTGACATTGTTCAACCAGCAAGCAAGTCACCCAAAATAATCACCGAGGACGTGCACCTGAACTCTTCTAGGATTCCCTATCTTCTACGCAAGAAGTTGCTGTCGTGATTCCAATTCAGTCGTGCAATCCTCACGTGGCATTCATTTGGGTGAGTTTCCTATAAAATGGATATACTATGATGCTGATCACATCTTTGTCAGGCTAAACCCATTGCATGAATGGAGGAAAAGAACCCTCTACGTACTTTGAGCTGTTGTAACTTGTAAGTACTCGATCAAGAATTTCATCAGCCCAGTGCGATAGGACGCGGTGAAACGATCCTTGTTCTCATGCTACGGGCTGGAGAAAGCACAGCTTTGTCTGAAATTTGACAACCCATCGCGGAGAGTGCTTTCCCAGAAACTCTACGACATGGAAAAAGGAAACAGTTACTCCAGACTTCAGTGTATGGGATGAGAATCATGAGATGACGTAACGCTAGTAAATACTAAATGTAGAAACCTAGAGTTTGAACGTGCACTGAGTGACTGCACCAAATTTCCTAAATACTAGTACTTCATCACCAAAACTATCCAAAGTATATATAGGTATATATACTAA
>PVYJ01000213.1:0-12796 GCA_002995095.1 Rhizopogon sp. AM-2018a | reverse complement strand
AGTACTCCTCTTGAAGTCGAAGAGTTAGTAATAGGATTACGATGACCGGGGGTCCTGGAGTGTTGTCCCACCATGATTTGATATTCATTGATTCAACGCACCATATATAAAGTTCTCGTGATGCGAAAGGGGCAGGTATCAATTTCACTGTTGAACGGCGGGAACAACTACATACTCTATCACAATACTATCATGTCATTCTTTGACAAAATCTTAAATTACGCAGAGCGCATCCCAGAGGGCATCGAGAGAACGAGAGATCAGATCATTGGTACGTTGCAAACTGCTCGTAGTGTGCACATGACACTCATTTGCTCCCTCACCAGGGCTAGTCGATCCTGATAGTGAGCGATAAGTGTGCACATATGTTTCCATCTGATTTGGCCGGCTAGGACGTCATGATAATCCGGAGGAGAAACTGAACGATGAAATCCGAACGCAGATTAATGACAGTCACCGTTTTCAGAGTTTTGCGGATCAGAGGGAAGACAACTCTATTAAATGGTATGCTATCGTCCCATATGACAAATTGGGGTATTAAGCCAGCTTCATTGAAGGCATATCGACGGCCATGACTACATGTACGCGTTATCCGAGATGCTCGATAGTGCAAAGGAGTGCATCTTCATACTCGTGTGTAGCTGTGAAATTACGCATCGGTAGTTCCCAACTCATGTATTTGTTGCAGGACTGGTGGCTCACTCCAGAGCTATACCTTCGGTTAGTGTTCTTGAGTACTATTGTTGCTTCTGACGAGCTAATCTATTTATGTTCAGTCGACCACCCGCAGATCACCCAGAATGGAGACTCGATCGCTTACTCCAGCGTAAGGCTCGCCAAGGGGTGCACATATATGTTATCGTCTACAAAGAGGTATTGTTTCCTTGGAGGGTCATGCAACATCTATTAAATGTTTGGGTACCAATCAGGTCACTCAAACCATGTCAATGAACTCAAAGCACACAAAGGTTTGCACTCATAGTTTCCTGTTTATCCTTGCACATGTTAAGCTTGAGTAACATAGGCCGCATTGGAGGCCTTACACCCGAACATTGCTTGTATGAGACATCCTGACCACATTGGAAGCAAAGGTGAGAAAATTTGATCAATCGCTAATTCCCCAAACCTCAGACTCGCAGATGTCGTGGAATTCTGGTCTCACCACGAGAAGGTACGCACACTAGTTCGCTCTGTCCACCATGCTTATCTCTAGCAGCTTGTTGTTGTCGACAACCACCGTGCATGCGTTGGAGGGCTGGACATTTGCTTTGGTCGCTGGGATACACATAACCATCCCCTTGCAGATGTGCACCCGACGGATTGGTCACGCACTCTCTTTCCGGGGCAGGATTATAACAATGCACGTGTCCTTGACTTCCAAAACGTGGATAACTATGTTAGCAATGCTGTCTCTATCATGGAAACTCCGAGAATGCCATGGCATGATGTGAGTTACAAGATGTTGGTGCATCTATACCACCTTGACCACTGCCATACTAGGTTCATATGACAATGTGTGGTTCTATCAGTTTGGATCTTTCCCAGCATTTCGTCGAGAGATGGAACGAGGTGAAACGTCGGAAGGTACGTACTCAGATGTACTGAAAGACTGCTTACAGTCTAATTTAATGCCACCTTTTAAGTACCGTAACGACGAGTAAGTCCAGCAGTTTCAAATCAAACACCCAACCTTACCTCTGCAGTCGATTTGATTGGCTCGCTCTTCCTCATAATGTGGAGCTTTCTCCAAACGAAGCTGTCGTCCGTACGTAAATGGTTGCCGGCAGCCATGTTTGGCACTAATGGTCCGCAGGTCACCCCCATCGTGAGCAATGGCATCGAATAGGTCGTCGTTTCAAACAACGCTTCCACCTCGAAGAAGACGACATAGTCGAACCACCTTACACTCCTCCCCCACATGGGAGTTGCCGCGTGCAGGCTGTACGGAGTGTCAGTGACTGGAGCCATGGTGTACTTACGGAGCACAGCATTCAAAATGCTTGTACGTTTTTTCATGCATAAGCCACAAATTAATTCTAAGACCTTGGCGCAGACATTCAAATGATCAAGGAGGCCAACCATTTCATATATATTGGTACGTTTCAGTGCCGTGGAGTGTTTATGTCTGTGAGGTATTCATGCTGATAATACATCCACAGAAAACCAGTTCTTGTGAGTACAGCAGAAAAGTGCATGCCTATTTTCTGATTGCCTTGCTCAGCATCTCCAACACACGCGCAGAAGGTCCGGTGAAGAACCAAATAGCTAAAGCCCTCGTCGAGCGGATCATTGAAGCCGCCAGGGATGGTCGAAAGTTCAAGGTTTGTAATATCTTATGTTGATATCCGGCTGACCTTTGAGAGTTATGAAACCAGGTTATTGTGGTTATCCCTGAGCTCCCTGGATTTGCCGGAGATATCAAGAACGACACAGCTCTGAAGACTATTATGGCAGCACAGTACCGCACGATTAACCGTGGTGGCCATAGTATATATGAGGATATCCGAGCTGCTGGTTTTGAGCCGTGAGTTATGATTGTTATGATTGTAACGATATACACTGAATGTTTTCTGTGGTATTAGGATGGATTACATTCGTTTTTACCACTTGCGTGCCTATGACAGGATCAACGCACCGCAGCGTAAGTGGCCCCTTCCTGTAGTTTGCAGGTTTAATTCTTAACGGGGTCTAATAGAAAACTTGATATCACAAATGGAGGCAAACTCAGGGGTCTCATTCTACCAAGCACAGATCGCTCTCGCGCGTCAATGGGAAGGTCCCCGTTATGTTGGTGACGACGCTCCAAAGGAAGTGTTTGTCAAAGTGCCGGAACCTACGCAGGAAGGCATGGCTTTGAGCCAGACCAAGATGAAGCTGGAGAAGGTGCCTCTACCGGCCACTTACGAAGAAGCAGTGGATATTGTTAGGAAGTTCGAGGGAGGCTCAGATGACATCAGAGGTGACGAAGATGTGTCTGATAGTGTAGCGCAGCACAGGCTGTTGGACAAGACCGACTTAAGCCAAGAGATTTGGTATGGCTCGGAGCAAGAGGAGCGAGATGCGTATGTCCCTCGTTTTATATCGATGCAAATCTAATGCTGATTTTAATCAGATACGTGTCTGAGCTTCTCTACATCCACTCGAAGGTTATGATCGTCGATGATAGGCGCGTTATTGTGAGTACTTCTAAATTAGTCCGTATCTCTCTGTGACACCTGGGCTAGATGGGTTCTGCGAATTTGAATGATAGGAGCCAAAAGGTACGTCACCTACCAGTAAACAACCATATCTAGCCTCACTGCCATCGCTTTCCAGGGAGATGGAGATTCCGAAATTGCGCTCGTCGTTGAAGACGGAGACATGGTGCGCACGACGATGGACGGGCATCCGTACATGGCTGCACGTTTTGCGACTACTTTGCGCCGCAAGCTCTTCCGGGGTGAGAACAGCGTGAAACCTATCTAGCCATTGCTTAACCGATATACAGAGCATCTTGGCCTCATTGAGCCTCAGAATGTCTTACATTCTAAGGAGAACGTGACCTCATTCATGCGATGCGCGCCAGAGGACAATGAAGACGAGATTGGGATACCGGAAGACAAAGCCGTTGCTGATCCCCTTGCGGACAGCACCCTGGAACTCTGGAATCGTACAGCAAAGCAGAATCGCGAGATTTTCACAGAGATCTTCCGCCCTGTGCCTACTAACCTTGTTCGTTCTTGGTCTGCGTACGAGGCGAGCAATAATATTTGACTCCTTTGTCATTGTCTCACATTACTGCACAACAGAATTATCTTCCAAAAGTCAAGACTGGTCACGTAGTGCCAGAAGCACAACTGCCACGTATCAAGGATCGCCTTTCGCAGGTCAGGGGTTCAGTCGTCGAGTGTCCTCTGGTGCGTTATTCCTATCCTGGCGAGAGATTGACGCTCATCTGTCATTCCAGGATTTCTTAATCGATGACAAGGAGTTCGTCGAGGGTATAGACTGGCTGGGGTTGAACCCCACGCTTCCGATCTACATCTGATCACTCGTGGTGAAGGGTTGCCGCGGGGAAACTAATGGATCATTTATATATATACTAACCTTACAATATTAACTGAAACACATCGGCGTAGGCTATTACTCCATGTGCAGTTGGCTGGTTCTACCACGTGCCCTATTCAGTGGGCCTGAGTGGGATCAAAATCTCGCCCCGAGGCACGTCCTGTCGGGCCGTTTTAAACACTTGCCGACATTGGACCGGACCTACACGGACACATCCAATCCTCGATTTTGTCCGAAACCCGCCTTATGAAAAGAATTGCAACATCCAAGGCCCCTGCATGCTGAGCGAGAGGTGCTGTTACTGAATTTGACGAACAGCATATGCGTACATCGTCGACTTCTTCTTCCAGTCTTAAAGAATTCATCAAAGATTGAAGTCAGAAGTCAACGATGACTGAGCGGCCTGAACAGTGAAAACTGATGATCATGCCAATCTTGTTGCTCAGTTGGATAAAGATAGTGGAGAGCAACTACGAGTACGTGAGAAATAAACCCTGGGACTTATATGGCGACAACGTAATTGGATGGAGAAGGTGTATTGAGCTGAGCCCTGGCCCTTATCTCTGGCAGCTTGTTATTGACAACAACCGTTGTCTGTGGCCGCTGGGATAACGCGGTCACCCCTTAACAGATGCACGCTGAACACACACTCTGGAGTTCCGACTCCGGGGCAGGATTATAACTTACATGCCGCGTCCTTGACATCTCGAATGTCCGAGTTGATACCTGTGCGATTGACTTTAATTGATCATGGAAGCTCCAAGAATGATGCCTTGTGAATCACAAGATGTTCATGCTTCCGTACAACGTTGTTTGACACCTTGCCATACCAGGTTCATGCTCGGTTCTGTTTGTTTGAGTATTTTGTGGAGATGTGGAACGAGGTGACACGCAGGAAGGTGCGTGGCCAGATAATCATGATCTGATAAGTAGATCACTTACAGTACTTACAGTATGATTTTGATGCCCGTCGTGGAAGGTATTGGCATAACGAGCAAGTCCACTAGTTTCAAATAATGGAATATGAAACATCCAAACTTACCACTCAGTCGATTCGATTGGCTTGTGCTTCCTCATATCCATGTGCATGGTTCTTCGAACGACCTTGACTCGTCCCTATGTAGATAACTGCCAATAACGCTATTGATTCACAGCCACCACGTCCTGAGCGACGATCGTGTAGGTCGCCGTTTCAAATCACTTCGGCCTATACTCCTCTCGCATATTGGAGTTGCCGCGTGCAGGCTAACTGGAATCACAGTGTATTCGCGGATTACAGCATCAAATGCTTGTACGTCTTCCCCATGCACAAGCCGCATGTTTACCTAGCATTCATATATTTCGGCACTATCCGCTGCTGTTGAATGATGGTGCTGGTGAGATATTTACGCTGGGGTCTCATCTGAAGAAACTGATTTCTGGGGGTACAGCAGTATAGTGTACTTGGTCCGGTTGTGCTATATTCAGCATCTCCAACACCCGCGATGGAGGCCCGGTGAAGAAACCAAATAGCGAGGCTTCAAAGCGAATCATCTAAGCCCGTCAGGAATGGTAAAAGTTCAAGGTCTTGAATGACCTGTGTTGCTAAGCAACCGGCCGTCGAGTGATGAAATGTTATTCCAGAACCTCTTGTATTTGCTGAGGATGTCAAAAATGGCACAGCTCTGAAGACTGTTATAGCAGCACACTACCGCACGCCACACGCCGCACGATCATCCGTGGTGTATTTGCGTGGGTCGTGATTATTGTGCTTGTGATTCACACTGAATGTCCCCTAGGTATCACGGTCTTCAACGGTTTAACCACCTGCCACAAACGCTTTTTTTGGAGCATCGGTGCAACAATTTAGTGACGCAAGAGCAATCTGTGCTACATAAAGACGACCTCTGGGCTTGACTCCATTCATGATGTGTCATGCCTCGTTGAGATTAGACCCGGAAAGGGTGACTTACTCGGCGGCACCTTCATATCGCACCTTTCAGCGAGCAGATCAAGATGAGCTGGAAAAGATGCCACCACCACCCTCATACCAGTACAAGTAATGTCAACCAGAAGCGACGAAGAGGTATCTGATAGGCTATAGCAAGCTTGACCTATCAGATTAGGAGGAATATCGTATGTTCCATATCGTCACGCATCCGAAGCTAGCTTATTTCATACGAAAGATACGTGTCCGATATACTATCCACTCGAAGGTGATGATACTAGACACATTATCATGGGTGAGAATAGCTTGAAATTTATCCGAGCATTAACCGAATCCAATGTAGATCTAGAACCTCAGGGAGACTTCACGCGATGCGCCAGAGCGCGACGACGATATTGGGAACACCCCTCTAGTCCCCCCGTGGAGTACCGTGGTATCGTACGGCAAGACAAGACCGTTTTCAGATAGCGATATTTTCACCGGGGTCTTCCACCCTTTGTTCGTCCTGCACTTCTCTCACATTGCTACGTACTCGATTGTACAGATTACCGATTACCCTCTGAACTGTCCGCACCGGTGTTATTCGGCCAGATTGGACCAATATCTTGTTTTCACATTATCCATAAAACTACGTACGACTGCTGCACTGGTCCTGTGTCCAGGGTTGTGGGTGAACATTATGATGGTCCGCCATCACCGCACGGAGTATGGAAAGTCAGACGACCAAATTTCAGAAAAGCTAGTACAATTGAACTTGCATGGAGGTCAGGAGGATACCGCGAGGCTTTCATTTGCGGGCAAGGTGGTTGCATTGAAAAGAGTTCAAGCTCCGTACTCACTCGAATAAGGGTTGCGGTGCACTCGGAGCCTAATAAGATTACCGTTTCTATTGTGCTTGTGTTTCCCGCCTTACCCATCTGACTGTACTTTTCGACGTCTTTGCTCGTCGCTTTCAACGATGAGCACGATGACTGACTCCTATCAACAGAGTCTGTCCCATCCATTTCTTTCTCATCTCATTGCGCTTCTATCAGCCTACGAACTATGTCCTATGTCCACTCCGCCCCCACGCTATGATGGTCCTACAGATTGGCAGACAGATACCATCCTCCGCTCTCTCGGTGCTGTTGCACGTAGAATGTACACTGCGGAAGAGACCCTGACTTCGATCAAAGCCTCGGAGTGTTGGCAAACAAATGGGCCAGAGACAAAGAAAAGACGAAGTGTAGGCAACACTCCCATATCATCATCTTCATCTTCTCAGAAAGAGACCGACCCACTTTCTTTCCCTCTAAAGCAGTCCAGCACCATTGCCAATGCCTTCGCTATGTCCCCCGGATCAAACTCACGTTTCCAGACTCCCCCTCCATCTACCGCAAACATCACAACAACTGCAGCATCCCCTGATGTCGATGTCGATATGCAAGCCGCCGATAGCGTAAATGATGCTACCGACGGCGACCGCACACCTGGCAACAGATATTCAGCTCGCGCAAGCTCAATGTCCTTATCACTCGACGGTATCCCAACTCACATCGATGCTGCAACACTTCTTCGGTCATTTAACAACGGAACCTCCGCCTCTGCACCCTCAACCACGCACATCGATCACGTCTCTTGTCCAACATGCGGAAAGGCCATCACCGACACTTTGACTATGAGCAGGATCAATAACAGCTTTAGCGGTTCACCCTCTGGATCACCTCTCGTCGTCCCTCCTGGTCCTCTTGCTGCTGCGGCGTTTGAAAGCGGCATGAGCGCTGTCGAAGA
Organism: Rhizopogon sp. AM-2018a; assembly: GCA_002995095.1. Taxonomy (NCBI): domain Eukaryota; kingdom Fungi; phylum Basidiomycota; class Agaricomycetes; order Boletales; family Rhizopogonaceae; genus Rhizopogon; species Rhizopogon sp. AM-2018a. The sequence continues at coordinate 5,052 of PVYJ01000213.1, read as the reverse complement.
ACTGAGGCTTCTCAAGGCTCAGGTCCAAGATGTCGCTCGTGTCTGCAATGCTGTGGCCAGAGGTGACTTGTCTCAGAAGATTACGGTTCCCGTCCAGGGTGTGGTCATGGTTCAATTGAAGGATGTCATAAATACTATGGTATTCTTCTCCATCTTCATCCCTGAGGGTTCGCTTATGCACATTATTCAGGTCGACAAATTGGGACAATTCGCCAAAGAGGTTACTCGGGTCAGTCAGGAAGTTGGTACAGAAGGGTAACGTAATTTCATATTCAGATCTTATCTCTTGCTTAGCCCTTCCAGTAAACTTGGTGGACAAGCTCTCGTATTGGACGTGGAAGGTACTTGGCGAGAATTGACTGGCGTTGTCAATAAATTGGCTGCCAATCTAACCAATCAAGTCCGAAGTATCGCCAAGGTTACTAAAGCCGTCGCCCTCGGTGATTTGTCGAAACAGATTGATGTCGATGCTCGCGGTGAAATTCTCGATTTGAAGAATACTGTAAACGGAATGGTCATCCAACTTCGCGCGTTAGCCGCTGAAGTCACTCGTGTCACATTGGAAGTCGGTTCTCAAGGCAAGCTGGGTGGTCAAGCGCATGTGCCAGATGTTCAAGGTGTTTGGTTCGAGTTGGTTCGCAATGTATGCTCTTTGCCCTGTTGTATCAGCATGGGCGATTAATCTGACAATGCGTCACCAAGGTCAATCGAATGTGTTCAAGCCTGACAGACCAAGTGCGATCCATCGCCAAAGTCACAACGGCCGTCGCCAAAGGTGACTTGACACAGAAAATTGAGATCCAGGTCGAAGGCGAGATGTCGACTTTGAAGGGCACCGTTAACTCCATGGTGGATCAGTTGAGCGCCTTCGCATCGGAAGTCACTCGTGTCGCGCTTGAAGTTGGTACGCAAGGTATATTGGGTGGTCAGGCTCGCGTAGAAGGTGTGCAGGGTACATGGGCTGACTTGACACGGAATGTCAACGTGAGTGTAACAATGTTCTGCCTTCGTCGAGTGTCGCTGATACGCCGTGGGACAGAAAATGGCCAGCAATTTGACTGATCAAGTGCGATCGATTTCAGAGGTCACAAAAGCTGTAGCGTTGGGCGATCTAAGCAAAGTGGTCAACGTCGATGTGCAGGGAGAAATGCTCGACTTGAAGATGACAGTCAATTCTATGGTTGCCCAATTATCTACGCTCGCCAACGAAGTCACTCGTGTGTCTTTGGAAGTCGGTACAGAAGGTATCTTGGGTGGTCAAGCGTACGTTCCCGACGTGCAGGGCATGTGGAAGGTGGGTAAAAAGATCAGAATTGATGCTACTTCTGACATTCACTCCAGGTTCTTACAGATAATGTGAATCTCATGGCCATGAATTTGACCAACCAGGTACGGTCGATTGCAGAGGTGACGAAGGCCGTTGCTGGTGGCGATTTGACTAAGAAGATTGAAGTCGACGTGCGCGGCGAGATCAAAGAGTTGAAGGAGATTGTCAATGGTATGACTGAGAGCTTGAGTCTCTTCGCCGATGAAGTCACTCGTGTCGCGAGAGAAGTCGGCACGGAGGGACGATTGGGAGGTCAGGCACGCGTAACTAATGTCGGTGGTACATGGAAGGTGAGCACGATCCACAAAGCAGGAATCAAAGCTAATCTACTAATATCTAAATAGGACTTGACGGACAACGTAAACGTCATGGCTGCTAACGTAAGTGCATTCTAGCTTCACTGGGGTTAATATTAATTCTCCCTGGCGTCATAGTTGACCTTACAAGTTCGAACCATTGCTGTTGCAACCGTAAGTATCACTTACCCTGACGCAGTCCTCGTGTTGAGTTTGTCATCAGACCGCTGTCGCTCGCGGAGACTTGACCCAACAAATTACTGGTGTCTCCGTGTCCGGAGAGATGTTAAGCTTGGTCAACACTATCAATGACATGATTGCTCAATTGGCAATCTTCGCCAAGGAAGTCAAGAAAGTCGCCTTCGAAGTCGGTACAGAGGGTAAACTGGGTGTCCAGGCTGAGGTCGGTAATGTCCAGGGTATCTGGCAAGAAATCACGTAAGTAAGCGCACAAATCCAAGGAGATGCGTTCTGACATCGCTGTAGAATGTCCGTCAATACCATGGCCGGGAACTTGACCACGCAAGTGCGTGGCTTTGCACAGATCTCGGCAGCTGCTATGGACGGAGACTTCACGCGTTTCATCACTGTCGAGGCCAGCGGAGAGATGGACTCTTTGAAAACGCAGATCAATCAAATGGTGTTCAATTTGCGTGACAGCATTCAGAAGAATACCGCGGCGAGGGAGGCGGCTGAGCTGGCGAACAGGAGTAAATCTGAATTCCTAGCGAACATGTCGCATGAAATCAGGTAACTCATTTTTCTTGTGTCTAGATATCGCATGCTCAATTTTCCATAGGACACCCATGAACGGAATAATTGGCATGACGGAGCTTACTCTCGACTCTGATTTGAATCGATCGCAACGAGAGAGTTTACTCTTAGTGCACTCGTTGGCTCGTTCACTGTTACTTATCATTGATGACATTTTGGATATCTCGAAGAGTGAGATTTTATTCCCATGCTGAGGTGTTCATCTGACGTTCATTTTCTATAGTTGAAGCCGGTCGAATGACCATGGAGGCTGTTTCTTACTCCCTTCGTCAAACGGTATTCGGCATCCTCAAGACCCTTGTCGTCCGTGCCTCGCAAAACAACCTGGATCTCACATACGATGTCGACCCGGACATTCCTGATCAACTTATCGGCGATTCGCTACGTCTCCGTCAAGTGATCACGAACTTGGTTGGTAACGCCATTAAGTTCACTCCGTCCAAGGTCTCCCGCAAGGGCCACGTTGCCCTCAGCACGAGGCTACTGGCGCTAGATGACGCGAGCGTGACCCTAGAGTTCTGTGTCACCGACACGGGGATTGGTATTGCCAAAGACAAACTGAATCTGATATTCGATACCTTCTGTCAAGCAGATGGTTCCACAACGAGAGTGCGCCCATGTTGTAATTTCTCACACGAGGCTATAGCTGATCTCACGCAGGAATATGGTGGAACCGGTTTAGGTCTTTCGATCTCCAAGCGCCTTGTAAACCTCATGCAAGGCAACATGTGGGTCGAGAGCGAGGTCTCGAAGGGAAGTAGATTCTTCTTCACGATCACGTCGCAGATTTCCCAGAGCACTCTTGAGATCACACTGCAGAAGATGCAACCATTCCAGAAACGCGCTATCTTGTTTGTTGACACCCTCAATGATACCACTGGAGTTGTCCAAAGGATCCAGGAGCTGGGCCTGAGGCCTTATGTCATCCATGAAGTCAGTGAGGTCTCCGACAAGGAGCGCTGCCCGCATATAGATACTATTGTTGTGGATTCCCTGAGCATGGTACGTCACTTGGGGTGTCACATGAGTTTTTCCTGCCTCATTTTTTCATCATAGACTGAAAGCATCAGGGAATATGAGCATCTGCGCTACATTCCCATTGTTCTTTTGGCACCTTCGATGCCTCGTCTGAACCGTGAGTATGTGCGGGTGTGTTCCGATAATGTGGGGTTGACAGTCCTAGTTAAATGGTGCTTGGACAACAGCATCAGCTCCCAGGTTACTACTCCCGTTACTGCTCAAGATCTCGCTTCAGCCCTCATTTCCGCCCTGGAGTCGAACACCGTCTCACCTGTCTCGGCACCGAATGACATTGTCTTCGACATCCTGCTGGCCGAGGATAACATGGTTAACCAGAAACTAGCAGTCAAGATCTTAGAGAAGTATGGTCACACGGTCGAGATCGCAGAAAATGGAAGTCTAGCTGTCGATGCTTTCAAGGCACGGATACAGCAGGGCAAGCCATTTGACATTATCTTGGTTTGTCTCTGTTTTTAGCCAACGAGTCTACAGCGGTAATATCTCCCACAGATGGATGTGTCTATGCCTTTCATGGGAGGAATGGAGGCGACTGAGCTTATCCGAGCCTATGAGATGCATAAGGGACTTCTACGAATCCCTATCATCGCTCTCACGGCTCACGCTAGTACGTTTCATCCCATGGCCAGCGAGCGTGGCTGATTTACGTTTTCAGTGATTGGCGATCGCGAGCGTTGCCTGCAGGCAGGCATGGACGATCACATCACCAGTATGGTCCTATCATTTATGCAGCATGACTCGTCTTAATACATGTTTTGTAGAGCCCCTTCGTCGTGGAGATCTCTTGAACTCGATCAACAAACTCGCGGGCGAGCGCGCACAACTAGTCAAGCAACATCACCTCCTCCACCGGCCACCTGCTCTCATGGCACCATGACTGGTACCTTTCTGCATGGTTTTCGTTGTGTTTCAGGATTTGTATACCCTTGTTTTGATGTCGATTTTGGCTTGTCGATACTGACGTTTATGGCTTTCCAACGCTACCACTTGTCAGATTAATCTGTATGATAGCATGTACTTGTGTTCTGCCGGCATTGTCTCACATTCTTTGGGCAATTTCAGATATGTTTTATGTTGTTGTATAACCGAATCATCATCGTCATTATAGGAGAAACTTAACCATGAAATACACTGTATGTATGTCCCATTCCATGGAGGGGGTCAGCCGACCAGTGAAAAAGTAGTGGTAATACTTGAGCCCCGTGCCATAGATCATCATGCGTCCATCGCAATGTTCTTCCTCACTTTTGCAACACAAGATGGGAAACGTTGGACAGGGACCGAGGGCCCCAGCCTTAGCGATGGCAAAGCAGACTGCGTAATGTAATGTGTGGCTACACAATGACGTAATTTATGTGCTGACTAAGCTACTAAAAGGGCTTTAGGACCCGAGTGCATGACCTCAATTATAATCACTGAATTAAAAAAATATCAGCATGACCTGCTCGCTGGTCTCCGTGCGAACGGGACACAACGCACCTAAACAAATGAACAAACATATCCTCCCTCCCTGGCGCCAACTACTCATGCGCCCCTCGGGCAACGAGATCGCCTCAAAAGAAGATGAGGGCGCCGTACAGGCCTGAATATTTTATTTGGATACGGACGCAGTGGACA
>PVYJ01000210.1:105757-128960 GCA_002995095.1 Rhizopogon sp. AM-2018a | reverse complement strand
AGCTATATCTGGTCATGTCTGGGTTGTGCAATTTTTGTGATGAAACTCACTTGATTCCTATCAGGCAGATTATTAGCATAATCCCTACTACCTAGCAAAAGGATACATACCGTAGAGTATAGACTCTAACCACACCGAGGTTATGAACATGCGGCTAATAGGAAGTGCTTTGGCCTCGTTGACAATCGGGGGTGCGAGATCGTCCCTAATATTAGTTCATGACCCATGTACACTCTGGAAGCCTCTGATTATAACGGAAAGACATAGGAATGATAATGCGAAAGATCTGAGCGGTTTTGTCAGACTATAATGAGAAGAATACCGTGGAGAAAAGTAAAATTGTCCGAATCCCTTTCTCCTGTTGTCGCGGTAGAGTCGGAGAGGAACAGCTATGATGATCCCTTCTGATAGGAATTCCACGTGCCCCATGGCTGAGTTGGTTACAGCGTCCGACTGTTATTCATTGGCATCGGAAGGTCGTGAGTTCGAGCCTCACTGGGGCAGCTTGATTTTTGTTGATTTCCTTTGAAATATCTTTTACCAAATATAGCAGGACTCATACTTACTTCAAAGCACCTCCGAGCCTCGACCGAGTTGGCAAACAACCTTCAAGCGTCCGTCATGCGCACTTCAGTTTTCGAGTGGATTCGTTTACTTTTATTCGACCACCGATATTTCTGGATTGTCGCGTCTCTCGTTGTTCTTGGAGATGCTATCCTCACTCAACTCATAATTCGGTTCGTTCCCTGTCAGTGCGTTCCATTGCCTTGCATAATACCATGACCAACTTCTCAGGCAGATACGGAAATCGACTGGGAAACATACATGGTCCACATTGACCTTACTCTGAAAGGAGAGCGCGACTATGCCAATATCACAGGGCCTACCGGTCCTTTAGTGTAAGTCAACACATTCAATACAAGTATATGCCCAACAAACCGCACTTTGAAACCAGTTATCCAGCTGGACATGTTCATATTCATCACCTTCTTCACCGCATCACAGACGCAGGTCGCAATGTTGCACGAGCACAGCAGATTTACGGCGGTTTATACGTACTATCTGTCTTGCTGGTGTGCGCTATATACAAGAAGGCCAAGGTTCCCAATTGGACTCTTCTACTGTTACCGCTCAGCAAAAGGCTGCACTCCATTTTTGTCCTACGTCTCTTCAATGATTGCTGGTCAGTAATATTCTTGCAAGCAACGATTCTCGCATTCCAGAGCGATTGGAATGAAGTAGGCGTGTTGTTATTCAGGTGAGCACCATGCCTCCTTTCCAAACGTTGAACGTTCACAACTTTATTCGCAGCCTAGCTCTCTCCGTGAAGATGTCAGCAATCTTGTATCTGCCAGGTCTGCTCGTCATTCTCTTCAAACGACACGGCTCCGCTAGAACCATCCGACACATACTCGTCATGGCGCTTGCACAGATTTTCATTGCTCGCTCTTTCCTAGCAAATCCGACGTCCTACTTCCAGGGTGCATTTGATCTATCACGCGTTTTCCTTTACAAGTGGACCGTGAACTGGCGTTTTGTCGATGAACGTACATTTTTGAGTTCGGCATGGGCAAAAGCCTTACTTTTGGGCCATGTTACGGTGTTGATTACATTTGGGCTATTCCGATGGTGTCGTCGTGATGGTGGTGTAGCTCGTGTTCTGTTGAGAGGCTGGCGGAAGCCCTCTCTGCCTGCTGGTTTGGTGTCTGTAGACCCTGATTGTCAGTCATTTTGTGGGTTCCTCGATTTTTGTCCGCTGACTTGTGCACCAGACATCGCTACTGTCCTCATGACATCCAATCTCATCGGCATTGTGTTTGCACGATCACTGCACTACCAGTTCTACTCATGGTATTCACAGCAGTTGCCTTTCCTAACGCAAAGAACGAAGTTTCCTTTCATTCTGCAGTAGGTTCTGTTTTTGCGAGAACATGTAGTCGTTTTCTAATATGTGCATAGAATGGCAATCATGGGTGCAATCGAATATGCTTGGAACGTATATCCGTCTACACCATTTTCATCTGGCCTTCTCCTCGCGGCGAATTCCTTGATGCTACTTGGGATTTGGTTTGGATACCCAGAAGGGAAGATGTCGCGGCACTGAACTGATTACTTTTCAAAGAAATTATCCACCGAGTGATAGTGGTACATTCATTAGTTCTCGCCTCCCATACCCACAATATATGTAGTTCTACCACCTCTGGGCAAAATCAAAACCTTTTCAGCTCCATGGGCCTGACTAGTGTCAGCGCTCGGCACTGTAGATCCCATTGAGCCTTGCGTTGATATTGGCAATGGCCGGACATCGACCTTTGGCAAGGTAATTTCGCCGTGGTGCAGGGCTATCAAGGTCAGGGGAACAGCAAATGAACCACCATTCTAAAAATCGGTCAGGTTTACCATGAGAATGAGGTAACAGTGGGACCTACAGTTGCGACAAAGTCTCCACGCTTTCGTCCACACAAGAGCCAGTCCTTGACCCGCTCTTCGACATCATACCGCATATTATAGGAGGGCTGTTTTCCCTCTTTCTCAGCCCAATGAAAAGAGGTTCGTAAGATGAGGGTTGCAGAAATTGGTTGGCCCGCGTAAATTGGTGGTACGTGATCTGACTGTATGTCAGAGGGCTGAATGGTGATTTGTGCAGCTGTCACAATCTATTGAAAGATCAAGTTAGTTCGCGTGCGCGTTGTGCAAGCAACTAGGAAACACCGACATTCATCCTTGGGACGTCGACAGGTATCTTGATCTCTCTCCAAGGGCATGGCGATGCAGTCTCCGGTCGACATTGCGCCAACGCCTAGAGGTAACGCCCAGTAAGCGAGCGCAACAGAGCCAGAAATCGACAGACGAACCTCCCGGATAGGACCATGGAAATCCCCACCGTCATCGAACGAATCGGGCAAGACAATTTCACCGGTAGCTCTATATGTTTCTACCCATTCAGCATTACTCTCCAGGTGCGAGATCAATTTATCGATGAGCACGCGTCGTACTGAGCAGTACTGGGGCTTTTCGCCTGAGATACTTGACAGAACAGCTTCTACCGTTTGTCGAACTAATGCCTCGACCTCTAAATAACCAGTTACAGTTACCGCAACAACGTAGTTAGAGCTTATACCCACCGTCACGTAGAATGCGATACTTAATGACGAGGTTGAGTGGCTCCACAACTGTGTTTCTCTTAGTACTCAACGAGTAAACTGACAAGTAACGCACCAGGTCCATTCGAAGACTCAATAGAGAATAAGAAATTCACGGGATGTTCTGGCGTGACGGTCTATATGGAATGTAGCCTCCTCAGCAAACAACAGAAACTAAGAATCTTACAATAACAGGACACGTTCGACGACAACCAGAAATCTTTACTCCGTTAAGACTTGGTGGGCCCTGTAGTTCCGTCGATGATATTCGAACATACTGGTGGGATGTGGTCGAGATAGTAAACTTGGAAAACAGTCTAGCAGAGCTTCAGAGCAGCGTGGAAGGTGATGTAATCGTCAAACCTTTTGCCGCGGAAAAAATCTTCTACGTTAACTGCTATCGGTAGTGAGACCGTAATCACTCTTGATGTTTGCAGGGTACGGATCACGTCCAGCGACGATTGTGTGTTATATGTCACGCTTAGTCCAATTTTCTTCAAGTGCGATGATGAATAATAATAATAATAATCTTTTCAGTGAAAGGCGCCTACCATTGTATGATATCTCGACGCATCTGAGTGAGGAAGCGAAATCGTAATGTCTGAATCGGCGGGAGCATCCAGAAGGACAATTGCGTTGTCAGCGACCTCCAGGGTTCCAGTACCTTGACTAGCTTTAGAAACACGCCACTATGAATGGGAAACACTGACCTTCGGCCTCTAATTGTGCTTCGGAGTAGTTGAATTGCACTCCCGAAGGCGGAGTTGCTTTGATAGTCGCCCTGGATATGACGTTCTGGCCCGTGGAAATAACAAGTAAAAAGCGCGACGTCGTTCCGAGCTCGGCTTGAATATATCATGTAAAACCAGCACGGACAAGAAAACCATGCTGCTTACTTTGTTGAGGTTGGCGTATTTGCACATCTAAAGCGCGCAAACTCCGTGGTACGCGCACTAATGAAATACGATTGTTCATCGAAGTAGCGGTCGCGGTACTCTTATGCTGCCATTGAAAGCGGAGATGCGACATTATTACTTCACTACTTTCAAGAGCATAGAGACCCCACGAAGATGTCTATGGTGATGTACTGGTCAGTTCACTGCAGACCGTCGAAATGGTCACACGTACTGGGCAAGATAGGGTTACAGTCGATTGGCCAGGAGGAATTTTATCCATCTTCGTGGTGAACTTCAGACCTTCAGAATCTCGACCACGCAGTGTCACGCTAACTTCGTCAATAGCAACATCCTGGGAGCAGAATTAGTTTTAGAAATGATGCCTGAACACGTGGACACGCACGCATGGCAGGTGGTTTGAAATGGTAGCATTAACAAAGGCTAAGTCTTCATCATCACTCCAGGTAGTATCGCCGAACACTTGAACTGCCATGATAGGATGGTCGGAGTGAATCAGGTCTGTAATTTGCCACATCAATTGTCATCACCAAACTATCGCTGCGCTCGATAAACACATACCTGAATCCAGACTCGACGCAGCAGTATGAAGTGCGTTAATCAGATGTGTAACATACTTCTCATCACCCTCTTCTGATATTAGCTCTTTACTCGTATCATTTGCGTATGTCCTGAGAAATGAAAGCAAAGTATGTAGCCACTCTCGGTCCTGAGGTCTCTCCAGCTCTGCATGTGTGTTGATTGCACGAGAGAGCATGAAGGACTCCAAAGATGTCCACATATGGGGTGCATAGTGAGCAGGCAAGGAGGCGAAAATTGTCAGAGCACTCGCTAGGCGTCCTCGATGACTGTCGTACAATGAGAAGGCGGATCATATATTTAAATATCATGCTTACATGTCCAGAGCAGCAAGGAAGCCATGCAGCTTTAGCGCAAATTTGCGACGACCAGCCTTCACGTACATGTCGATGGCACGGTTTGAGGTTGCACAATACAAGTCATAAAATGCCTCCTTGTCTCCGATTGCTAGGATGACCTCGTACTTGCTTATCCGGTGCGTCGATGGTCGTTTGCTGGGCTGTTCCGCATGTGGGGTAGGTGTTCCTTCCACAAGCGTGTTCGCAAAGGGTGATTTTGTGGGCAAATGACCTACTTTCACGCCAAGGAGGTCGAGCTGCAAATAAAGTCAGGACATTGCGAGTGTCTCGATGACGGTATCTGACCTGAGTCTTAGCAAGCTCAAGAAGTTCACCTTTACTCGCACTGAATCGTGTGAGCTGGATGCCATCCAGTTCTGTTGACGGAACCCACGTATCACATTGATCGATGACGCTGAGAGCAGAAGAGAATATCCAAGACTCGATAAAGTATTCAGGTAACGTGGCCTATGGAAGGATTGAGCTTCTACAATACAACACAGTATAACACAACCCCTGACCTCTACCTCTCGTAATCGCCTACCAAATGTGCCCAGAAAGGAGGTAACCTTCTGGCAAATCTTGGACGGGCGACGCATCTTATTGAGCAGAGCGCACTGACGAGCAAGCAAGTATATCCGGAAGTCAAACACAGAGATGGAGTTGGCGAGGATGAGGTCGCGATAAGGTTTCTTGGAAACTGATAGTAGAGGCATCGAGTCGTCCATAGGCACAGGCTGGATGAGACTACCAAACCAAGACATGTTCTTCTCTCTCAAAACCTGGATGAAAGATACCTCCAGCTCATTGTATTGCTGCAGGGCATCTTCGAAAAGCTTCACTCCTTCAAAGGAGCTGGCGAGGCTTTCCTAAAAGTCGACACATCTCAACCAAAATTTGTTTTGCCAAAATGCAGAGACGACGTGCCTTCAATACGAAAAAAGTGCAAAAATTCCAACCAGGCATGTGCCTTTGACTCTCAGAGCGTTTGACCTCTTCCTCACGCTGTGAAACGGAGGAGTTAAGAGCAAATAGCAACCCATCCTTGATCTTGTTCACGAGATCAGCCCATATTACGGGACTGTAGTCTCCGGCTGTCCAGGACAACTGTACGCATCTGAAGACTGTAAGCGAGGAGAGACACCACAGGCGGGAAGTCGCACCGATCTCGTTTGTCCATGTTGAAGTCTGCCTTTATCTTATCAAGGACGGAGCTCTTCATGTTAAAGAACTTGCGGTCTGCTGTTTTGATGTCAGAACGAACGACATGCACGATCAGCCAATCTTGATTCTTCCGCTGTGATATGGTATAATGCCAGTCTTTGATCTGTTTCTTCACAGTTGTTCTGTATGTATCATTATCCTGAATGCATTGTCAGGTTACCGCTACAATCTCAGGTTGTTCACCATGTTTACCTCGCACGTCACAATGTAAAGGTTGAGCAGGGGTTTTTCTAGTAGTGTGACCGGTACTTGGGATGTATGCTCATCGCGGAGAGAATCCAGAGGAAGGAAAGTAAGGTCAAGTTCCTGGATGGTCTTAACACTTGGTCGGGAGGCTGACTTCCAGTGAATGCTTCGAAGTGGTAGCTGGGATTGTAAGGCTGCGAGGACTTGCTTCCAACTCTCTGAAACCAGAAAAGAGGCATGTCCAGAATATGTCACAAGGACATTCTGATTAGACATTCTAGATATTGAGGATGTCTAGATTCTAGAAGCAGGTGCCCGACCCCCAACTATGTTCAAGGTTCACGTGAGAAAAGAAAAACATTTTACGTGTGTAGCAGCTTTGCATCAAACCACTACACTTTCCCTATGCCGTCGCCAGAAGAAGCAACCACTTCCACAACTCCACCAGAGACCTTCAAAGAGCTGGGCCTCATAGATCCCTTGCTGGAAGCCCTGGATAAGATCAACTTCAAGAAACCTACCGAGATTCAGCAACAAGCACTCCCTCATGCACTGGAAGGTCGAGATATTATCGGCGTGGCAGAAACAGGATCGGGAAAAACGGCAGCATTCGCTCTTCCGATCTTACAAAAGCTTTGGGACGAGCCAAAAGGCTTGTTTGCGTGCGTTCTCGCACCGACCCGCGAACTTGCATACCAGATAGCACAACAGTTCGAGAGTCTGGGTTCCGCCATGGGGGTACGGTGCTTGGTTCTTGTTGGAGGAATGGATAGGATGCAACAGGCTGTTGGCCTTGCTAAGCGGCCCCATGTCATAGTGGCAACCCCTGGTCGTTTGAACGATCATCTTCAGAACACGAAGGGATTCAGCCTCAGAAGTTTAAAATTCTTGGTGCGTTTTTATATATACATCTCTTACCCCTCTAGTGCCTACAGTTGTATAGGTGATGGATGAAGCAGACCGTCTCCTCGACATGGATTTCGGCCCCGAAATAGATCAGATTCTCAAAGTCATACCCAAGGAGCGAACAACATACTTGTTCTCCGCTACCATGACCACCAAAGTTGCAAAGCTGCAGAGAGCCAGTCTAGTAAACCCTATTAGGGTCGAAGTTTCTTCAAAGTACGGGCAACCCATCGACATCTCCAGCTGTACTGAGATCATCTGTGTAGATACCAAACCGTGTCCACCTTGTTGCAATATTATCTACTCGTCCCATTGGTTCACAAAGATGTGCATCTCATATATCTTGCCAACCATCTTGCATCAAATTCTATCATGATTTTCACTCGGACGGTGCATGACGCCCAACGGTGGGTAGTCCATCGCAGTGATTCTGTCACCTCAGCTTAGTTTCAATCCAGATTGTCGATCATGTTGCGATCGCTTGGTTTCCCTGCCGTTCCATTGCACGGTCAGCTGAGCCAAAGCCAGCGCTTGGGAGCCCTGGGTAAATTCAAGAGCGGAAGTCGCAAGTTGCTGGTAGCGACGGACGTAGCTAGCCGGTTCGTTCTTATTTCTACCTATACGCGCATTGATTGATATCGTTCCGCTTACAGTGGCCTTGATCTGCCTTCCGTTGACATCGTCATCAACTTTGATATTCCGACTCATTCCAAGGACTATATTCACCGCGTCGGACGAACTGCGCGAGCAGGCCGATCTGGAAAATCGATCACAATGGTTACGCAATACGATGTGGAGCTCATCCAGCGAATAGAAAAGGTCATTGACAAGAAGATGGAACTTTGGCCCACAGACAAAGAAGAAGTAATGTTGCTGAAAGAACGTGTGGACGAGGCTGCCCGGCTGGCCATCAATGAGCTCAAGGAAGAAGCAAAAGCAGGTGGAAAGAAACGCAGACGTGACGATGGGGGTGGAAAGGATGAAAGAGATCGTGACGATGATGTCGTGGAGGCAGGTATTCCAAGAAAGAAACACTCAAAAAGGGGGCGATAGTGCTTCTTGTGTTTGGCATATGCAAAGTACCATGAATGACTCAGAAAAGACGGTTCTATAACAATTGCATAGGATCTTTGTAGAACATTACAAGCAAGGTGGCAACATGATTAATGCAGATTTGTTGCTATGAACTATCTGTGGGGGACTCACATCTAAATACCCGTTTTTTACACTACAAACGTTGTGTTTTTTATCGTCACATCCGACACTTACTCTCAAGCACCCACACCCTCAAATCTTTCCACAATGGCCTTCACAAGCTCCACATCTGGCCCTTCCACTTCAATCACGCGGCGTTCCATCGTCAGGAGCGTCTTAAATGCATCCGGAAGCACCGTGTCAAAGTCGAACCCCGGCACACCAGCCAACGCACCCGTAACCGCCTCGGAGAACTTTGCAGGGTGTGCGGTAGAGAGAATGATCTGGATGGTGCCGTGTGGGGGCGTGAGCGCGCCCGCGACGTGCAACCCTACTGCGGTATGTGGGTCGGCGGTGTAGGATTTGGACGGGGATGTGTAATACTCCCGAATTGTTTGGCGGATCTGCGCGCATGGCGTGATGTTAGCTTAGCTCACATTGTGAATGGATAAGAGCGTAGCGTACCTGTGTATCGTCAACTCTCTCTGCCGTGAAATCCCTCTTCGCTAGCTCGAGGACTGAATCGGGCACGACGATGCGCCCCACCGACTTTACCTTGTCCATCCAGTCTTTCACTGTTTGGCAGGCGTTCTCACGCAAGTCCCTTCCTCCGGCGTTCGTGTTCTGTGCGTTCTCGAAGGCGAGGTACCACAGCAGCCGCTCGAAGTTACTCGATACGAGGATGTCCATCGCAGGTGAGAGCGTCTCTACTACGCCCCCCACCGACTGTGAATCCGGAATAAGACCCGAATCCACTTTTTCATACCGCCCCGACTTCCAGAAACGCGTGAGGATGTCGTTGGCGTTAGTCGCAATGACCAGTTTACCCATTGGCAGACCCATGCGCTTGGCGTAATAGCCAGCGAGGACGTCGCCGAAGTTACCAGTGGGCACGATGAATTGAAGCTCGGGTTCTGTACCGGGTGGGAGGGTGCGGCGGATAGCAAAGTAGGATAGGAAGTAGTAGACGGTTTGAGCGAGGATGCGGGCCCAGTTGATGCTGTTGACGGCGCCGAGGTGGTGTTTTGCGTTGAAGGTGGTATCAGCGAAGAGAGCTTTGACGATGTCCTACCGGAAGTATGTAAGTTGTTTAGTGAAATGGTAAATATGAGGGACAGACGCACCTGACAGTCGTCGAACGTCCCTTTCACGGCAAGGTTGTGCACATTTTCATCTGTCACGGTCGTCATTTGTGCTTCTTGGATTGGGCTCACGCGGCCCTTGGGATGCAGAATGAAGATCGACACATCAGGTTTGCCCCGGAGCCCATAGATGGCAGCACTCCCGGTATCGCCACTGGTTGCACCTACGACGGTCAACTTCTCCCTCACATCGCCAGGAGATTTTGCATTGTTGCGGCGCTGGAGAAAGTAAGAGAAAAGGTTGCCAAGGAGCTGGAGGGCGACGTCCTTGAAGGCATATGTAGGGCCATGGAAGAGCTCCAGGATATACTTGAGGCAAGGCTCGTCAGTTGTGAGTGGTTGGAGCGGTGTGATATCAGGATGGCGCCATGCAGAGGTGTTGTACGTAGAATGGACAAGGGCTGCAAGGTCTGCGGGGGAGATTTCGTCGGGGGATATGAAGAGAGAGAGAATCTCGATGCTGAGCTCGGGGAAAGTTTTGTGGGCCCAGGCTTGCTGCCAGTTGAGGGGTAGCTCTGGTATGGAGGCGGGGATGTAAAGCCCGCCGTCCGGAGCGAGACCGGTGAGGACTGTCTACGATGGGTCAGTGCATCAGCGTTGGTGAGTTGGGTTTGGGTTACCTCCTCGAAGGAGAGTTCTACTGAACCGCCACGCGTGGAGAAGTACTTCATGGTCCGAGAATAAAGCTTGATGAGGGACGATCAGTGAATGATCAATGATAGTCGTTCCTTCTATATTAGGTATCAATATGATTACTGTGTGGATGATAAAACATTCTATGTATCTTATTCTACTTTTTCCGAACAGGTGAGCTTCACCTTCACTACTGTAATTTGTGAAGGAGATTGCCTGTATAATGCCTTACCATGCTTGTCGGAATCGAAGGACCTCTCCATGTCATCTTTGCTATCATCATTGACCTCCCCTGTCCATCCTTACCCTAGGGTTGAGAATTGGCTGTACACAGGCGTCCGTGGAGTGTCCGCCCCTACGGATGGATGATCGGAGTTTCAGAGACGCCTGAGTTGAGGCGGGAATGAGTGAGGAATCCTGATCGCGGCATATTGCATATCATCAGCGCGCGTCAGGATCATATCAAACATGCTATGCTGAGAAGCGCGTGCGTCTGCCCATCCTGCGTCAGATGTGCCTGAAGAAGACGGAGGGTGACGCGTCTAGGTAAATGGGTCATCATGATCAGAGTTCCCATTCCACAATGAATCGGACTGAGTTGCGCCCACAAAACAGAGGGTGTACGCAGAAGTTTGATCTCAGCGCTATCGCTCGCGGGCGGTTCGCGAGTGCATGGAGAAGGGATATCGCGTATCATGCACCATACTTTTGCTGGGAATGCCCACAGCAAAAGGCGTGGCGTCCTCCGTGCCCCCCGTTATGGTTCAAGTAGACTCTATTGCTGTTCACGTCCTCATCAGGCTCAGGCACGTGAGCCGCGTCAAGTTCAAGACTATTTCCACTCGATCTGCCATTCCTCCTGCGACGCAGTCCACACACGCCAGAACTAGTATCGGACAGGGTGGATAGAGCTTGAACCAGAGATACGCAGCGGCCACCCCAAGTAAAATATTTAAGACCGCGAAAAGAAAGATGACATCCAGGTGCTAGAAAGAAGAGAACTGTGTCTGGGTATGATTCGGTGCTGTTGTCGGGGGAGGGAGGGCTGTAATAGAAGTGATACTTGCACTTGTGTCTGCATTCGCGCTGGTAGGCACGAGGTCAACAGCAGGGATATGAGAGTCCGCGGGCGTCGCTGGATGAAGGAGGAGAAAGGAATTTACACTGTCGTCCTGACGTTTATATGTGTATGCATAATGATGAGTCAAAATTCCCCCATTCGTTTGCGAAGCAGTCGTGTATTCGTGTATTCGTGTATTCGTTCCCCATTATAGATACTACCGGCTGATGGTGGGGCACAATTGTAAGATATGATCGGGGGGAAGGAGAAGGACTGCAACGCGGCTCTCGACGCCAAACGAACTGAGGTCAGCTGCAGGTGTATCGAGGGAAAGGCTGGCAGTAAGGAAGGTGGGGCGTCATATGAGATGGGAAGCGGGTGAATATGATGCGCCTGTGACGCCTGTTTTTGCGCCAGGAATTTATTGAGCGAACTGCTGTGAGAAGGACTGATGTTCGAACAAGGTAGGAGACTCACAAATAGCCCCTGTTGACGCTTGACAAATTTGCTTCCTAACGGCTTTCGTCTCCATGGGCTGATTCAGAACTTCGATATCGAAATTCACATTGGTGTCGGCCTTCTTGACGTTCTTCTCCAGTAGTTCGCAAATGAATAGCATTCCGTACGATATAGCGTGCAAAATATGGAATCCTGCACTTTCGATGATGAGGCGTATGATGGTACCTGAAGCTGGGAGGGAGTACATAGTACTAGTAGAGTGTTTCGGAAATCACCAAAGCGAGTAACACTGAGGAGAATGAGAAGCGATGAGAGAAGGTAAATGAGACACGAGGGACGCCGTGGGGAAAGGTAGTAATAAGTCTCCTCCCTCGAGCGACGCTGTATCGAAAGTCAGTATGATAGAGAGCGCGGCAAAAAGCGTCACCTGAGCGATTCGAACACTCGCGGGCAAAGCCCAACCGCTAAGCTGAATAGCAGGCGATCCCGTTAACCACTCCGGCAAAGTGACTTGTTGAAGAGTGAATCACTCAATCTATTTATGATATTGGACAACATCTACATCCACGGCAGCAAGTTGATCATTTGACCCAGAGGACGATCGGTTGAAGTTATTATCGGCAATTGAGCGTCAGTTATTCGTCCGAACAACGAGGCGAAAGATGAAGCTGTGTCGTTTTTTGTTTTTTTGGCAAGTATGTAAACTGTTTGTGCCGTGAAAGGATATAGGCTGGTCTTAGTTTACATGAGGTCCGCGGTGACGACAGGCATTCATGTTCTGCCCGTCAACCTGCTGCAAACAGCCTGCTTGTAATCACCCTTCAAGGGTCTCAGCTCCATCCTCTTCCTCTATTCACTCTTCCGCAGCGATCCACAACCTTATTTCTTTTAGTTAGTCGTCGTCTGACTCATTTCCACTACAACGCTCGTCCGGGTCATGAAAGCATTCCTCAACAGGTTCAACAGAGGCCTGTCATCAAAGGACAAAGAAAAGGATAAGGAAAAAGACCGTGACAATTCCTCCATCCTCACCAAGGACCGCAGTGACAACTCCTCCACCAATTCCCATTCACCCCCCAGTCGGGAAAAGCGTGAGCTCGTACAACTTCCCCCTCTTCCAGAGTGGCCTCCCCCGCATGTACAATCCGAGAACAGGCTCTCTATCGAGCCTTTGACCAGATATCCAACAGACGCCAGCAGTAGACATGCCCCTTCTCCCACTTCGATACAGATCCAACGCTCCAATAGTGCGGGTACCGTTAATACCAGTACAGGAACTCCTACCTCTACTTCATCCCATAAACCCCTTCCCGACATCTGTGCCCGCCCCTTGCCTCCCATTGAGGAGCCCTGTGACGACGACAGTGGCGTTGGCCTTACCGTCACTCCCACCCCTTCGCATGACCCTGACCCTGCTGCCCGCCGCAAGGCAAATGGTAGTGCTACTACTTCTGGTACATCCACCGACGTTCAGAAAAAAGTTGCCTTTCTTTCGCCCCCTCCGACACCCTCGGCTCTTAGTACCCAACTCCCGGACCCATCCGTACTCAGCCCCTCTCCCATCGCTCAGACGCCGTCGGGCGCCCCACTCAAAACCAGTGTATCGCGTTTTCAGGCGACACATGGCAAGGACTCGCGTGGCTCCATCTCCACAGCCGCATCAAGCTCACGCACAGATCTAGCTACTAAATCTACCACCACTACCACCACCTCCACCACTGCCTCCTCCACATCAGGAACATCTACTACTGTAGGCCCTGCCCCATCTACCGCCAAAGCAACGAGCACCCGCACAGCAGTATCCCCTTACCCAGGCTCAATGCGTTCCAACACGCCTTATTCTCAAATGTCGAACGCTAGTAGCCGTATTCTCGCCGTCACCTCATGGAGTGAGGGTGCAGAAGAAGACCTTGTGAGCAACCTTGGTCCTCGTGAACGAACGCGGCAGGAAGTCCTCTGGGAGATCGTGGCATCTGAAGAGCGGTGCGCTGCCTCTCCTAAACCTTGATGCACTGATCTTGATTTGATCATCATGCCGCATGTGACAGATACGTAAATGATCTTACAAAAATGAAAGAGACCTTCATTGAGCCGCTTCTCCACCCTTTCGCCATCCCGCCGCCTACCAGCCCCACGCCAACAACTTATACCGATTACGATGGGTACAGGATCGACTCACCGCAGGAGTCGATCGACGTTCTTCCCATTGCTGCGCGCTTCATGAGTCCTATTGGCTTCCACGCTGATGGGCCCTCGAAGCCCGTAGATGGTCGCAGCCTCGCTACCACGACGCCCAACATCGATGACGAGAGCGACGAGGATGCTGAGGACACATTAGGCGATGGGCTGCAGAGTAATCGTGCCAATTTGACACACAATCATCCTCGCTCGCCTTATCATGGGGGAGGCGGTGGTGGCAAGGGGACAACAAAAACACGCGATCCCGTCCCCTTCCCTTCACACTCGCATGCGTCCCTCCCTGCACCCCAGCGTAAACTCGCTGCTGCATCCTCACATTCGCTCGGAGACAAAGAAAGGGAACGTGAGCGCAAAGACAGTGCTAAGACCACTCCTACTCAAGGCACCCGGGTACTGCGCAAGTTCAAGCGTTCGACAACGCAGGCCAATAGTCTCCTCCAGGGTGCTGTGCCTCCGCATCTCCTACCCGAAGATCTACGCATATGCCTTGAGGTTATCGAAAGTGGCGTGCTTGATGGTCATGTTAAGCTCTCAGAAGGGCTGCTGAAGCGGTACGAGGAGCAATACCCTCTTGTCCGATCCCTTGCAGATGTATTTGTCTCAAGTGTGAGTATTAGAGCTACTCCTCTACGCAATATGCTCATGCTACCGCCAGTCTCATATCTTCCAAGGCTATGCAACATATGTTTTGCATCTTGAGCGTGCTCTTGAGCAGGTGGATAATGCTTTGAGCACCGCTAGTGCTGCCAAGAAGCCCAAAAACCAAGATGCTGCTGAGTGGCTTAAAGTTTGCAAGTCCCTGCAGCGACTGGAAGAGCTTGCTGCTGATAAAGGCGAAACTGGGCTCGCTATCACCCTCTCAAAACCCTTCCAGCGCCTCCTCAAGTACCCTCTACTCTTCCAGAACCTGCTCTTCCACACAGATCCAAGTACATTCGAGTACGAGAGCACTCTGCAGATGGTCGCAGAAGTCGAGACGATCGTGCGTAGCATCGAGGATGAGAAAATCCAAAAAGAGGACCGTGACAAGACACGCGATGTGTTTGCGCGCATTGAGGGGCTTGATAAGGTGAAGCAGCTTGCGGTTCCGAAGCCGTCAAGGTTGCTACTTGAGGAGCGGCAGGTTCTTGGGCCTATGAATGGCTCAGGTTTGTCACGAGGTCCAGGGTCGAGCCCACCGCCGGTTATCAATGCCAAAGGCGTAAAGGGCAAGTCGTCGTTTCGCCGGCTCAGTGATGTTCTTGGGACGGGCTCAGGCTTGGGAAGCAAGAAAGATCTTTGGCTCGTGGTATTTAATGATGTTGTCCTGAGGTGCCAGCGCACCGGCACAACATCACTACCTTTAGTTTCTGGGACGAACTCGAGGGCGACTTCGTTGCCAGAGATGCAGGGGAAGTCAAAATATTCCTCGACAGGGCGGAGAAACTCGCACACGAAGCCAAGGAACCTGTACAAATTTCTCAAGGTAAATCATTGATGATACTGTTCGACCTGTTCTCACTCTGGTGTAGATCGAGACTTGGGCAATAGGAGACGTTGTACAACCCAATGAAGGAGTTGTCTCGATGGTAGAGTATGTACTTTGTCTCACTGTCGTTAATATCTACTGAGCGTGTTACAGCGTTGTACGCTCGAAAGCAGAAGCACGGTCTGCAGCACAGCCTCGGATCCTCCCTCTCCCTGACGAAGATGAAGATGGCGAGGGAGAATCGGACGACTCGGACAAGAAGAGCAAAATGAGCTTTTCATACTGGGGTGCAGACAAGATCACTCTCCAAAAGCCCGTCCTCAAGCCCAAGCAACACTCCGTCGGTTCGACGCGCCGTGTATCTCCGGGCGGCACGTCATCCTATAGTAGAGAGTCCTCTGCAAACGCTAAGTTTGGGACTCGTCAAGTTTCGGGTGACCGTGTCTCCCATTCTAATCGTCCTGCGAGCAGGCGAACGCAAGCAACACCTAGCACGCGCACGCGTGTCAACCCTTCAGACGACAGCCATTCTATCAAAGCTACCGTCACGCGACCCGCTTGGGATGTGAGCACCCGCGGACACGCGCCAGGCATGAAGCGAACACGCCAGACCTCGCAAACGAGTGCAGCCACCCGTGGGATCACTGCCCCTAGCAAATCACAAGTCTCGCCTGTTGCATCAGAAGACTCAGGGGTGGTCTTATATCGTCAAATGGTAGCCCAGGATCCGTCATTGGTCCATTAATCTGAATCCCTGCCATCTTCTTTCAATACAATCACCCACGACGTTCGTTGCATATTGCAATCTCCTATTTTATTACTTCCTTACATCCTCTCGCAGCCAACACATTCATTCACCTTGCTCTCTTGCGTCTCTTCTCTCTTCATTCTGGTACCCAATTGTTTGACGATACCATATCACTCTCATTCATTCTCCCATGCTCACCATCCTCCAACTTTTTTATCACATTCTCTATTTGGAATACAATATCGAACATTTGACAGACATCCAATCATCCCTAAAGTACTTCAGATATGCTCCCCTATGCCCCCAGGGTCCAACTTCTAGAGCACGATGCAGTCACCATCTACGTACCTTTTAATCGCACGCCCTTCTTCGCTGTCTGATTGTATGTCACCATTATTTTGAACGATTTAGTCTGTTTCGTATGCAGCGTTGTGAATGCTGACGCTACGTCCGCTTGGGTCCGAAGCGCATCCCCAGTCGCCTCGTGGTATCCAGCTGGATCAAGAAAAATAAGGAAAAGCTCCATAAAATAGAGTTAATAAAAACCTACCGAACTGCGGTTTTTGCGGCGGCCTCAGAGGGGAAAAGACCTAGCGGACCATGAGGACCAGTACTTCGAGGCGGTTTATTTCCAAAATGTCACTCACCATCGAATATTTCTCGAATATAATATGCTTCTTTTGTGTCTGGAGTATCGACCGGCCAGCGCTCTTCACGTTTAGCGAAATCTTTGTCAGAAACGAATGCGGCAGCGTGATCCTTGATGCTGTGATCGAAGTCTATCAGCCTGTCCGCCTCGTGGCCGATAAGAAAAAAAGCGCGTGGACTAACCCATCTATCCAAGAATATCCGACACCATCTGAGAACTGCTCCTTTTGGCGCCATAGGATAGATTTCGGCAGATATGCCTGAAGTTTGTTGGTGAGCAGGGCAGCTTTTGGAAATTATCGGATCGACAAACCTTGCCCTCTGGCGAACAGTCAAACGCCTTCCGAAGGATATACTGTAGAAAGGAAGGCTGAATCAGTCCTAGTTCAGCGATATCAACAAGCCAGTTGACCTTCTCCATCTTCGGACGACCATCTTCGTCAACTGCTTGGTTTGCATCCTTAGCGAACATCTTTTCCTTCGCGTCTATATTCATGGCAACTTCCAAGAATGCTTTATCGAGGAACGGTACGCGAGCTTCCAGGCCCCAGGCCATTGTTGATCTATTCGCAGATCCGTCAGTGATCCAAGGAAAGAGATGATCCTCGAACACTAACTTGTTGGCACGTAGGCAATCAGCAGTGTGAAGGTTCTTGACACGCCGAACACATTCTTGATGGAAAGAGTTTCTGTCCGGAGCGGCATGGAAATACAGATAACCTAGATAACACATGAATCTCATGCTCATAGTAAAAAAATCAGCGCATCTCACCGCCAAGAATTTCATCGCTACCCTCCCCGCTCAGAACCATTTTAACACCCATCGCCTTGATTTTCCGGCTGAGTAGGTACATGGGTGTGCTCGCACGAACAGTTGTCACGTCGTAGGTCTCGAGGTGATAAATTACGTCTGGGATGGCGTCCAGGCCTTCTTGGACTGTGAAAACATATTCATGGTGTACAGTGCCCAGGAAGTGCGCTGCTTTCCTGGCAGCAAGCAGATCGGGCGAATTCTCCAGACCAATTGAGAATGAATGCAATTGCGGCCATGAAACCAACATAGCTACGCTGACATTCAGTGTTGAAACGAAGAGCGAAATTCAGTATGCTTACCCTGTCTTGTCAAATCATCCGACTTCGGTGTTGGAGGGCCACTAATGGATTCAGCGAGCTTGCGCTTTCGAATCTCATACTGAGCTTGAGCAACTTTTTCTGTCTCCCTTGCAGCTATAGAAGCGATCAAGCTACTGTCCAGTCCACCACTAAGAAGAACTCCATAAGGCACTTCGGACATAAGCCGCTTGCGCACTGCAGCTTCCAGAGTCTCCCGGAGAAGGGTATAATCTACAGGTGTGGTTGGGAGCACAGGGTCAGTTTCTGCGTCTCCACCCCACCAGGTCGGCTGGAAATAACGCGTTGTGGACTGATCAAGGCTGTCATACACATGGCCAGGGGGGAAAGAGATAATGCTATCGCATTCGTCCACGAGGGCTTTCAACTCGGATGAAAAATAGGTTGCACCAGGGTGCCTCGAGCTCCATCCTTGGTACAAGGTTGTGATCCCGATAGGGTCTCTGGCGGCAATTATTCTGGTAGGAGTCACAGACTCATCCAGAAGTACGAATGAAAACATGCCATCGAGCATGTTGCAAAGGTCTTTTCCATGCTTTCTGTACTGTACGTACGTGATCAGTGAATATTTGTATGTGGGTGGGTGGAATATCGCACCAGAGGAATGATGACCTCGCAATCAGAGTGTGTCTTAAATTTGACAGTTGAACTAACGGTGGCACGAAGTGCGAGATGGTTGTAGATTTCGCCATTGACGGCGAGTATGATTTGACCATCCTCGCTGACGAGAGGTTGGGCGCCGGTATCTTGAGTTACGATGGGTCAAAGAAAGATAATGTCAGTAAGTGACGCACCAACGCCGACGATGGCAAGGCGTTCGTGGAGAAGGATACCTTCCTTTCCGACAAAACACCCAGACCAGTCAGGCCCACGATGGCGAAGACGTTTTGAGAGTGCCAGAAAGCGAGGGCGTTCAGCTGCTGGGTTTTGTATGCCATGGACTGCAAGAATACCGCACATTGTGGGGAAGAATACGAGTAACTACCTCGTCCGAACCTACTTACATACCGTGACATTTTGTTGACTCGACCTTCACTTTAACCGACGGCGATAAGATAATCATTCCGAAAATCGATGCTGTGCCTTAATCTCTTACCAATATGTACAAGCAAACTCCTTCAAGTTTTGCTCACTCTTTCATTGTCTGCATCATGATCTGTTCACACTCGGAAGACGTCGGCGACTGTTAAAAACGACCAACAAACGTTTGACTTCGTCTCGTCTACCCTCCTTGATGAGTACTCCATAGGTCCCCTACCAGAACGGGTGATGGTCCAAGCCGTCGACAGGGGCTATTTGTGAATGTTCTCCTTTTATTCACTTGTTCTCGAACATAGTCTTTGTCACAGCAGTTTGCCCGACAACTTTCTGGCGCAAAACCAAGCGTTCAGGCATCACAGGAGCATCGTATTCACCCACTTCCCATCTCGTACGACTTACTGCCGGCCTTTCCCTCGATACACATGCAGCTGACCTCAGTGCGTTTGGCGTCGAGAGCCGCGTTGCATTCCTTGTCATCATATCGTACAGCTCTGTCCCACAGTCAGGCGGTAGTATCTACGATGGGGAACGAATACATGACTACTTCGCAAACAAATGGAGGAGTTTTGACTCATCATTATGCATGCACATATGAACGTCGGGACGACGGCGTAAATTCCTTGTTTCAGTACCTCTCTTCCTCTACCTCTCCATATCCAATGACGCCTACGGACTCTCTTACCATTGTTGTTGACCTCGTGCCTACCAGCGGCAGTATAATTTCTATTACGGCCCTCCCTCCCCTAACCACGGCTCCAAATCGTACCCAGACAAAGCTCTCTTCTTTCCACCACCTGAATGTCATCTTTCTTTCGCCTCTCTTCGCGGTCTTGGGTATTTTCCTTGGGGTTGCCGTTGCGTATCTCTGGTTCAAGTTCCATCCACTCCGTCCCGATACTGGTTCTGGCGTGTGTGGACTGCGTCGCAGGAGGAATGGCAGATCGAGTGGAAATAGTCTTGAACTTAGCGCGGTTCACGTGCCTGACGAGGGCGTGGACGGCAATAGAGCCTCCTTGAACCGTAACGAGAGTACGGAGGACGCCACGCCTTTTGCTGTGGGCACTACCAGTAAAAGTACGGTGCATGGTACGCGTTACTCATTTTACATGCACATTCGCGAACCACACGCGAGAGATACTGCTGAGATCAAACCTCTGCGTACACCCTTTCTTGCGGGCGCAACTCAGTTCGATTCATTTTGGAATGGGGGTTCTGATCATGATGACCCGTTTGCCTGGACGGGTCTCCCCCCGCCTTCTTCGGGCACATCCGACGCAGGATGGGCAGATGTAGGCGCTTCTCAGCGCAGCATGTTTGATATGATCCTGACGCGCGCTGATGGTATGCAATTTGCCGCGATCAGGATCCACGATCCCTCGGTATGTACTCATTCCCGCCTTAACTCATCCCTCTCTGAAAATCCAATCACCCGTCTCGTGAAACGCCACCCTATATTGAAACTCCAAGTATACGTCTTGTACTCGTGAACAGTACGACGCCCCTTGGAGGAAGGAGCAGTGCTATGTGCATTACCTGGCGCTTGATTGAGGTCGAGGTGTAGCGGCGCCCTGCGAGGGCGTTAATCTGAATCGCGGTTGACAGGTTAGCAGCAGATAGCAGACGTAAAGCAGCGTGGAGTGCCCGTCGGTTCGGATGAGCCGAATATGGGGCGCGACAATTCAAAAATTGATCGTGTGTGGATATTACTGCAGGAAGTTTCGTAGTCCACTGCATGACATACCACGCATCGCCTTTTGCCCGAGAACCTGTCAAGCACTCCGCGAGATGACTGAGGGATATAGTATTTTTCCGATACCCTCGCTGTGAATTTCTCCTCAGTGCGCAGGGCACGACACAACAAGATAGGCGGCCCTGTAGACCTAGTAGCCATCTACCTTCCTTTGACCGGCGTCTACCTTGTTTCGAGCGGCTCTCTTGCCCATTTCTGGGCCATCATTAGTAAGTGCAAGAATTATCTTGTCTGTAGTTTTGCAGCAGGTATAGGAGCAAGATACGCCACATGTCCTGATGATCGTCGTTGGCACCAGTAGAGCCCGCATTGAATAATACCGTTGCTCGTATATGCGGCATCGCTCGGCGCAGAACAACATGGGGCGCACTGAGTCACTTGTGCTGACGGAGATGTGATTCGCGGATCTGTTGTCACTATTCCCCTTCGCTACCTGGAATGCATACTATACGGTCAGATCCGAGAGAAAAACACGCGCATAGATACGGAAAGCGAGAGTGATCAGCTTACATAGATGCGCATATAGTTACCATTAAAATGATCATGATTCGTAAAAGGGAGATGGAAACAACACATTTATGTACACACCAAGTTGTCAACGAATGAGGATCTCGATAACGATGAAGATGAAGATGCCTGCAGCCCGGAAGACGGGGAAGATGTGATGAACGAGTTCGAGCAGGATATCTTCGGGCAATTGTCACTGCTAACAGCACTATGTAGTGCGAGGTCGGCGATAGACATAACTTTTAATGGAGGTTAAATAATCACTACAACGCAGTTTTAGCTACATTTCTCCCACTTGAGTCTTGCATACAACCATAACGCCAGTCCCGACTCCTGCAATGCCTCGCAAGGCAGCCATCTTGAGGAAGGCGAACCGAGACGAGTATATTTCATAAGTAGCTGAAAGATGGACTTGTCGAACCTCGCCAGATTTTGACACTTGATTCCGCAATTGCCTCCTATTCCCAGATCACTCTCGAATTCGACGCGTACCATACAGCAAATAGTGGACAAGCACTACATACAAGAAATTCCGTCCGCTCACTTGCCGGATAACACTTGATGCCACCCTCGATCTACCCAATTCCCTTTCGAACCCGTATTTCAATCCTTGTGACCACACCCAGCACGGTAGATTCCTTACAAGACCAATACAATCATTGCCTCCGTATTATGACTATGCGTTTCCTGAGTTCTGTCCAGGATTTAGCGGCCGCCTCAGCGATAGCTTTAGCGACGGCCGAGATGTGCAAGTTATTAGCTGCCAGCACTGGCCACGTCGTGAGGAGCACAACAACAGTCCATATGGGAGCAAGGCTAATCAATGCAGTGACGTCGGCAGTGTCAGAAAAGATGAGGATAGAGAGCCCGATGGCAAAGAAAATCATTCTGCGACATTCCTTGTCACCATCACTGATACGAGAAGCTATTTCAAGTTTACTGACCCCCATATAAGGAAAGAAAATGGCAGGCTATGCATCAAGGCGACACTCTCGGTGCCAAGCATCGATTGAGACATCACCGCCATAAAATTGGCCTATGTCGGTGTTTGCCATGAGATGGAGCACGTGGGACTACAAATTCGACGCACCACTTTGCCGGGGGAACTCCGTCTATTGTTGTTCACTTGACCTGCTAGGACAAGGGAGATGATGAGCGAGCCCAAGGCGCAAAGGGTGGACATGTAAATGACAATCGTTGTAGGTGATTTTATCGGAGTGGTAGCATCATCTACTCCAGGGACAGCGAGGAAGCTGACATCGGCAGCGAGCATCACAGTCGACTGCCATTGTGAGCAAGTCTGCAGAATACTGAATATACGGGTTACTTACAAACACTGTGAAGCTGTTCCACTCGCTATTCAGTTGGTCCATGAATTTGTTCCATCTAGGTTTGACAACAGTCTCGTCCACCCAGACCTTACGAAGAGATTCGCGGTGGAGGTTCGGAGAGTTAAAGAGTACAACATTCAGAATGCGAAGTAAGATGGGTTTGTCCTTCTCCTCACTATCACTATTATATAGTGATTGATCAGCATCAAGACGGGCACCGCGCTGTCCACAGAAATTGACAAATTGTGCATGGACTATTTCAGTGCGATATTATTCGGCGGGCAAGTTTTTAGGTGAAAACCACCACCCACTGAATATATTCATAAATCGAGCTGCGAGGCGAATTCATAAATATTTGATGGAGATGAGAATTAAGTCTCATACCCACGATACAGACAGAATGTTCGTTTTCTTTATCGATACTTTCTGCTTCTGGGTTAGATAAAATCCAAAAACAGCAAGACAGAGAGGTAGACCTTTCACCTGGTCAACGAGACTGAGGATGTTTGAGAGCTCACTCAAGTCGAAAGGAGATAGCGACGTTTCAGACGTGATGGATTCTGTCGGAAAAATGGTCTAGTTGCCATAAGGTCATGTAGAGA
>PVYJ01000210.1:88801-105747 GCA_002995095.1 Rhizopogon sp. AM-2018a | reverse complement strand
CCAGCATGAGCATATGCAATCATATCTCGCAGACGTTCCACTATTGGCCTGGGGAGAACACGCATGTTCGGGAACAGTGTGCAATGTTTCCTGGAAGACGTAGGTGCAAATGAGTTGAACGTAATAAATTCAAAACTTGACTGGACAAGTTGAGTAACTATGTCTCAATAACGAAGGTCGGGAAAACACTCACAAGTTGGTGAACACACCAGTATTGCGCCTCCAGAGCATACCCTACGGATCAAAAATATCAAAATATGAGATGATTTCGAAAAGTATATTCTTTGCTCACTGATATGACTTTTTTGAGTGACGCCTCGTACACGATCCATAAGCGCCTCGGATGTGACACGCTCGGGCCAGAAGATAATCTGTGCGTCATGATCTACAAAATAGTACCCAAATCTACCACCCTCAAACTTTTCTATAGCAAGCTCCATGGTCTCGCTCAACGCGATGCCGCTCTCTGTTGCCCGTTGCTTCGCTTCCATTGCGACAGTAAGGATTTCAGATGCGATGCCATTCTCCCACACATTCTCATCAGTGAAAAGTCTCTGCATGACATGCCAGAATGAGTGACCCGAGACTCGAGGACCATGGTGATTCTCGCGCACCTGAAGGGGGTTATAGAAATAGCACGCACCCTCAGGGTGAATGAGTCGCAACCAGTTTGGATCGTGACTGGATGGACTGCAAAAATATGGTGACAAATGTGCATTGTCGAAACGCAGCTTTCTCACTCGGTAAAATCATGAAGCCCTGGATCAACTACGAAAAAATGAAATAGTTTGTCTCTACCGTTAGTTGGAGAGATGTTCGAGAACAGTAAATACGAGGACGCACTGAGGAAAAACTCTATTGTATCGGCCAATTTCTGATGCAACGATTGCCTGAAGAGTAATTTGTCCTCGTCCAGTTACATTCAAGCAAGGAGCTGCCGAGGACTCCGGAATACTAGTGTTTGCTGCAAAGTTCCCGAGAGGTCGCACAGCAAGTGTCTTGCGTATCGCCTCTTCATTGCTCGACGTCCCAGGGTCTGGCTGAGTGACTGTAATGACATTCTGCGTGGGCTGCGTAGCTCCCATGATTCCAGAGTCAACTATGAGTCTAGGCTCAAGTGGAAGTAGTCGACGGAAGAGTTCCAGGAGAGGTCGGAACGCAAACCATAAGTCACGAACAGATAGCTTCAAGAAATTTATGCGTTTTGTAAATGCAACCAGCATTTTCAATAAATACTCCTTGAGGGACCTTGAAGTCATGAATGTCTGCAGCTAGTTGGGGGATGATGTTATTACAAGGGAACCTCAGGCTGCACGGACTACGTAGTCAGCATTAATGCTGTATTCTTATGAGTCACGTGCAACTTGAACTTCGACTACCCGCTTGGCACCGGCTTCTGTGACACTATCGATTAATCGTTGACACCCTGGCAAAGCCGTTGTCGCAGCAACGAGTAGTGGTGGGTGTTGTGTTGCCGACTATGACTACTATCTGAGTCTTTAGAAATTCCGCTATATTTCGTTGAAGGGAGGCTTAGGTACTTAACTTTGTCTGAACTTGAAGGAGAGGTGAATGACTTCGTAACTTCTTGTCTCGTGGGCAAGCGGTCTAACATATCCCGTTATGTCGGCATCTATCGCCTTACCTGCGAAATTGTCACAAATTGTCACCACTTTCGGGATGGCTTAGATCAAGTCACTCGGCATTGCTTCTCAGACAAAAGTGGGGTTGGAGTTTCTAATCCATCGATAATGGCCTTTTCTAGAATCCCGAATTCAGTTTCTAATTTGCGGCCACTGGAGCTGCTGTGGACAGACCTCCGCAGTTCTCCAATCGGATTGCGCCCGGTTGGTGGATGGCACCACGGCGAAAGTGTCCCTTCCAGTGTTTATGTTTGAACCTTTGACGTTACTACATCATGCAGTTTCTCCAAATCACAGGCCGTCATTTCCGTCTTTGACACAAAAAGGTGAAGAGGGTCTTCTGCCCAGGCTGAGTTTATTATGTTCCGTGCTTGTTTGCATAAATTGCCAACTCGCTCCAACAGATCAGGAAAGATTTTGATATGCGATGATCATGCCTAAGACTTGGAATGGGAGGAACGACCCCTTTCTTGCGTCTGGGTACACGGCGCGTAAAAGTAGCGGTTTCTGCCACGCATGTGGCCTTGCACGACTCTCATGTATAGAGACGTAGAGATGGAAAGCGCTACCTTAACTTTCGGACCTGCGAGAACAGTGAGACTACCTCCGGGAAAACGAACACATGTCCCAGATATGATAAAAAGGCTGATAAAAGCACATACAAATTGCAGTATCGTCTATTAGGAAGTGGAATACATCTAACCCCAGAGCAGCGCTTCATGGGGGTACCTGGTACCCCTGACTTCGGCACTGTCGATAACACTGTTAACTTCTGTGAGGTCTTCGGTCGACAACTCCACATCTCCTCCAGCGCAGTTCTCAAGAGTGCGCTTTGGATGTCTAGAAGGGTTGTAAAATCCGGACACACGACGTTTGGAGAGCTACTCACGAGGAACCTGGCAAGGGGATGACATGCTTGCCTAGTGACGCTACCCAAGCGATGCTTAATTGCGCGGGGGTCACGTTCTTCCTCTCCGCAATTGCAGCTAGTGCATCTACAATGGCAAAGTTGTGTTTAATGTTCTTCAGTGCAAGTGCAATGGTCAGGTGATGTTCAAGCATATATCAGGGAACTTACATCCTCCTGGAAACGAGGCATGGCGCGGCGGAAATCTCCCTCTGATGAGTGGGTTGGTAAGCATAACAAATAAAATATCGCAACGCGATTATGTTACCAGGAAGGTCCTCGGGCCTCTTGATTTGACCAGTCAAAAACCCTCTACCAAGCGGGCTATTCAACAGATCAATGCATGTACGTGAGGAAAGACACGCGAAATGAAACTCACGAGTATGCAATAACGGCAATACCAAGCTCCTTAGCGGTCGCAATGACTAACAAGAGAGGTTACTCCAACAGAATCCCTATTCCTGATTTTCATACCTTTCTTGCCCTCCTCTTCATACGACCATGGGCTGACCTCGATTTCGACAGCAGCAATGGGATGTACCTGGAGAGCGTTGAGCCGGTGTCTTTACAGCCATAGTATTCACTCACAGCATTACCACGCCGCAGGGAGTCAGCGCTGCATTCAGACATGCCAATGTGGTCTAGTTTACCCTCCTTTTTGAGCTCAACAAGTGCCCGGATCGATTCTTCCAAAGGAACCTTTGGGTCTATACGTGCACACTCGTATAAATCGAGGCGCTTGGTACCACGAAGCTTCTCATTAACGAGCTCAACGCTTCGTCTCACGCCGGCCGGCCTGGTGATCCAAATTAGCAGCTCCTTGACGTGATGTAGGAGAGTTAAACTTGCGAGCAGTCGGGTTCCGTTGAGCCAGGTTTCAGTCCTCCCTGAAAAGTAAAGAGTCAAACACAAGGACTGGGAAGCGCAATCAACCCGACCTTCACGGACAAGAATGTCTTATCTGCGTAGTCAGGGTACTTCTCGAAAAACCGAGCAATCATCTCGATGTTGGTAGTTGATAAATTGTGTCCGTAGAATTCGCCTGTGGCTGGAAGTCAGCACATATTTGTATGTCAGAGGCTCTTGACCTGCCTCCATTGATGAACATCTTTGCGCCGGGAGGAAGGGCATCCACGCCAGCCTTGATGGCTTCGAAGCATTGTTCGTCTGGGACCGGCTCGGTCCTCCATCTACATTGATGACATTAATGCTACCCAACCGTTACGTCGAAAGAAAACATACGTCATCAGCATCAATCCGTGCTGAGAAGGAAGAACTCAGAAAAGGGCTAAAATTGGGAGAATCATATCATACGCACAGCTACTTTGCCAACAGTAATGTTAGACGCGGTGCCGCCCAGCGAGGTAGTAACAAATGTCATGATGAGTTGGCAGTGTATGGATGGGGAGATCTGGGGAGATTAGAAAGAGACTGCAATGCCTTTTATAGCTTCCTAGGTAACTTGGCCGAGGGACACAATCACGACGCAGTTTCCGCGGCAGATTATCGAGCCCAACATAATTTCTTGAGTGTGGGTCAAAGGTGGGTCAGCCTAGAGTTTGTGCTGATGTGATGTAGATGACTCACCGAGCCCTCAGAGTCACATATGGCAGTGTAAGTCTGAGACCGTCTCAGACTCTCAGGTCTGACCGTTTTTTGTCTCCAGTGTCCTCACCCCACGCACACGCGCGGTCGATCTAACAACCCTCTCATGGAGAAAATTAGAAACACGGACTTCCAGCTCAGCTGCCAGGTCATTGAACAACAAGCTTGGAAAACAAGGCTACCTGTTATATAGTAAAGGAGATATCATATTCCGAGCTATTTCCATCAAAGTGAACAGTAACTTAACCGCTCGAGGAAAATGTAATCGGCGGATGTTTAGCGATGGTTTCATGAACAATCAAAGTTCTGCCTACTGCTCATTTCTAACTAGAGCTTTTGCAGCCGTCAGACGATGAAGAAGTCGAACTGCTCTCCCTCGAAAGTTGGAAGTCAGTACAGCATTTCCATGCACTCGATAAGAAGGCTGTTGGCTGGTGGGAAGGAAATACGCTTCATCTCGGCTACTGGCCACAGCGTCGAGTGCAACGACTCGAACGAGGATAATGCCGAAGGAAAGGAGGAAGACGCCGAGACACTTCATTTACCTACTGCTGAACAGATGTCGTGTCACTCCTTATCGTTTCATTCAGTGGATGATGCGAGAAACATATCTTTTGGTACGTGACCGTCCAACGGCGGGGTTCATGAATCACAAGTGAGGCGGAGTGACTGATAGAGGCCGAGGTAGAACAGGGATTACTTATCTGATGGCCGTAACAGATGAAATATGCATACCTACTTGCCTTGAACGCGAGTATGTATCATTATTTCGTCTGCTACCTATGGATAAGCCCGAAGAGCCGTGACATTGATCGATGATCTTTGCGCCTACCGTCGTGAAGCGTCCCAACCAAACGTGTTAACGTAAGGCCCGCTGTACCTAGGCTTAAATATTCACATAGTAAAGACAAGGAATGGGTCCTGTGTAGAGAACGCGAGAAATAAATGCAATTACACCGTCCCATTATACGTGAAGCAGCATATATATAGTATGTAGAAATGTCAACGACCACAATTACTCCTTCTTGGCCTGTACCTCACGCGCATGCGCACGTTCTGCAAGATCCACTCCGACCAGGATCTTCGAGGCCTTCCAGAGCTGTACGAGATTAATAATGTTCTTCCCTGCACAGACGAATGCGCTGGGGATCGCAACAAGCTCAGGCCAGGTGAGGTGCGCGAGTGATGACGAGTAAGCCCCGAGTCCGATAGGAGTGTGCACCCATTTCATGAGGTAAAGGGAGACGAAAAAGAGCTCATTCCCTGCGCAGAAGAAGAACAAGGTACGCTGTTTTGCGCACAAGTCAACCTGGGGTCACGTGCGAGTATTATGACAGACTCACGGAATCGTTGTAGTAGTACCATAGGATACGGCTGACTTCGCTCGTCACGAGTTTATGGCTCCGCGAGCCAGTGACGAGCGAGCTGAACAAGACGAAATGGGGGCGTAATGAGGAACTAACAGGAAAGGACGGTCAAGCCTGTACGCACCTGTACATGTGCATGTAATGGCTAGAGAAATCAAGCGCGATAAGGAACTGGAACACCAAGGCAAAATTCGGGTATGCAGAAGACAGATAGCAAAGCAAACAAGACGTCGTACACCTGGTGATGCGTATGCAAGATAAGCCATGAACAAGTAGGCGAGTCAGTCAAGAGAACGCACCGATCCGTGACCATGTCTAACACTGCACCGAATTTCGACGTCTGTCCCAGGGCGCGTGCAGCCTGTCCATCTACGGCGTCTAATAGACATGAAATAACGTATGCGAGAGTACAGTATTTGGGGTGATAGCTCATGAAATGGAGTGAAAGTCCTGCTAGGATGATACGCGTGTACCCTACATCCCCAAGGGTCCGAATTAGTGCGCAGCATATAACTAGGGAGCAGAATTGTCGCACCAATGAGGTTGGGTACAAAAAGGAAGACATTTTCAGAGTATGTCTGAGCTGTGGCGAGGTCGACTGCGACCTTGGCGTCCACGACGTCGATTGAGCCACGCCGGCGTACCTTGCGGGAGGGATCTGCTGAACCGTTTTTCGACATTGCAGGCAGGTGCTGCGGAGAGCTTGAAGGAGAGTCGATGAAGGACGTGGTGAACGGACGTTCAGCTTTTCGTGGTGTGAATCCCGAAATAACGTACTAGCGTAAAATTGCTTTCGTCATCTGTACAGGCACTTTGCGGCATTGCGGCGTCCCAATTAATTACAACAAGTATAGGCATCTTAGCTAGCACAAAGGAAAATAAAGGGTATAATAGTCGTGTCCATCTTCATAATCCTCCACCCTCAACACTCCATGGCTCTCAACCACTGCTCGAAGTACTGTGATGCTGGCTGAAGTAGACACCCACCCCGATGCCAACAGCTGCGAGAATGATGACCAGGGTGAGGAAAAAGCAGTACCAGCGTTTTCGTCGGGCGGAGCGGGCGTGCTTCACTGCAACCTCGGTGTGCTTTAACCTGAAAGGAAGTCAGTGGTCGCGTAGAGGTAATGGGAGTGATAGGAGCTGCATACCCCCCCTCGGTGTCATGGGTGACCCCAGCAGCTTGGGTTTCAATGGCGTCGATTTTTTCTTCTTGTTCGTTTAGAAGGGTTGCCATCTGAAATAGAACAGTATCATTAGGTACATCATATATGTGGTGGTTGTACCCACGTCATTGAATAATTGAGCCAGCTCTCCGAGAGTCTGCTCAATCATTCGCAGTTCTTGGTGTCTTTCTTGGACTTCCTTATACGCAACCCTTGAATCCCCATATCGGGTTGACGAGGTAAGCTGCACAGACAGGAAATAAGAATGTCACATTTCCTGAGTGAACAGAAGCTTACCGCTTGTGCAAAAATTTGGCCTCCGCCTTGATCATCATTCACCACAGCAGCCACTTCATCAGGCGTAGCATCAGGTTTTACTTCATATTCTTCATTAGAAGTTCATCGTGAGAATGAGGGACGGGTATACATACCTATTTTGAATTGCCGCTCGACACGTTGACGGTACTGCTGACGGTACTGACGCTCCACATCCTGATACCGCTGCAACGTGGTCATGAATTTCGTGCGAACGAAATCAATCTACGAATAAAAGTCAAGAAGTGCGTCGCATAACATGCAAGTGTGGCATACTCTATTCTTGCGGATTTGAGCATCCTGCCCGGCTCCCGCAGGTCGCTCGAGTGCTTGGATGCGGTTGGCGAGGCCGTTGCTGAGTTGCCTCGTCTCGTTAGTAAGGCTGTCGAGCTGGGCAATATTCGCCTGCGTTGCTGCATCATCAAGGGCATTCAGGGAGCGTGAATGCAGGTCAGCGATGCGAGTGACATTGACATCAAATTGTTGAATGGAATCTTGGATTGCAGAGGTCTAGATTGCAATGCGGGTTTGCACAGGCAAAGTACGAAAATGAATAAACACACCTCGGCATAGAAAGCGGACAATGCGTCGGTTGCAGCACCACTGGTCCCATTCCCGTTTGCAGGAGGTGGTTGCATCTCATAGGCCCCCTGTCCTGCATCGGGTGCAGCGCCCTGCCTCTGCGCCTAGGATATCAATTCGGTTAGCGTGTTTACATGAAGAGCAAAGAGAGGTAGATACCCTGAGAGCTGCTAGTCTGTCGCGACCCATGTTGATTAAGACAAAGATACGCTAGCCAAAAACAGTGAAGGGAAAGTGTGCGGTGAGGGAACGAAGGAGGTGCGGCGCAGCAGCCACCCCCCTTTACGTGAGAAAAGAGGGATGCGTCCAAGAAAACTGCAGCTGGTCATCGTTCAAGTTGTTGGGCTTGAAGCCTTAAGGACATCGAGGATTGGGAGTAGTATACTGTCAGTGATCTACCGTACGCAGAGATGAAATCATGATCTAGGCAATGCACAGCCCAACCACGAGCACGAGCGCGAACGCGAGTCCTGGGAGTCACTCCGGACCAACCTGAGGTTGGATTTTGTAACACTCACGCAAGGTTGGACGCTACTTGATGCGATCTCCTGCTCTCATTCGACGCTCCCGGTCACTGCTCAAGGCCTCAACGACGCGCACGAGTATCGTTCATAACCCTGCAATCCGCCTGGCCCGTGTCGCACGAAAAGATGGCACTCCACCTACTCGTGTATACAAGCGTCTTGCTTCATCTACGTTAACACCTAACGCTTCAGATAATACACCAGACCCATCTTCTACCGGATCTGTACCACCCCCCACTAATTCCTCTCCCCCCGAGGGACCCGAAAAGCCAACAAGACGAACACGCGTCCTTCCCACTAATTCCTCAACCGACTCTCCGTCCAGTCAGCCCGAGGAGGGTTTCAGTCTTCCTAACGACCTGAATGTCCTCTGGACTCCGGACGGTCAAGCAGAGACTGACTTCGTGAACAATGATGCTCTACCACCTCCAGAACTTTTTGAAGAAGCACTAACTAATCTACATATTACCCTCCATCCCCAGACCCAGCATCGGGCTGCCTATGTATCATCTTCAGGCCCTCCATTAGAACCCACGCTTGCCCTATATTGCCCAATAGAGGGCGGAGACTATGTCATCGATGCCACTGTCAAAGAACTCGCTCGCAGGACCGGCTCTGAAGTCCTCGTCATTGATGCGGTTCAGCTTGCAGCAGGTGAATGCGGTCATTTT
Organism: Rhizopogon sp. AM-2018a; assembly: GCA_002995095.1. Taxonomy (NCBI): domain Eukaryota; kingdom Fungi; phylum Basidiomycota; class Agaricomycetes; order Boletales; family Rhizopogonaceae; genus Rhizopogon; species Rhizopogon sp. AM-2018a. Next base: position 96,967 of record PVYJ01000210.1, on the reverse strand, counting down.
GGCAAAGGTACGACTCAATTTTGCAGTGAGGATTTGTGTTCACATACCGTGCTCGACCAGCTGCAAGTGCCCTCCAGCTTCCCAGAAATCCTCTCCACTTCCATCCCCCACTTCCCCCAACGGCCCGCATACCCTCCCGCTCTGTGATAATGGATGAAGACAACGACATCGACATGGATATGATGCCAATGGCCATTCCTTCTCAAATGACCCTCCACCTCCTCGCGTCGCCTTCCACTCGTGGACGCACCTCCATCCTCGCCGCTTCCCGCAGCAACCCCACCCCAAACCGTATCAAAACCTTCTTCGATGACCTCGTTAACATGCCTTCTTCGAACGACACTAATAATGGTGCTAGTAACAACACAACGAGCCGCCCACGTATCATCTACGTCCGTGACTTCCCCACCCTTGCATCTACTTCTGCGACCTGGTACCTACATCTCCTCTCTGCAGTGCGCCAGCGTCGCATTGGTGCTATATCGCGCCCATCATCTCCAGTGAGCAGTCCGATGACAATCGTCTTCGGCGTCACCCCGCCTATCGCGCCTACTACGTCTGCTCCATCTGCGACCCCCGCAGGCCCAAGCCAACATGGCCTCGTGAACTTTACAGCACGGCGGAGATCACCCAACTCTGCAGCCGCCACACCTCACCGCTCAACTGTGGCTGACTGGGAGGAAGACGACGCTGCTGAGCGTGCACGCGAAAAGCGCCTCAAGGAGCGGTTGCGGCGATGGGAGAAAGGCGGGGACTCTGCTCTACTAGATGACCTCCCTACGCTCTCTGTCCGCTCTGATGAGTCCGAAGGGGAGAACGGACATCGGGGTGTCGTCATTGTTGGAGGGTCGGGAGGGTCACCTGTCCCGCCTATGCTCGAGTCCTTGATTGCACAGCGCATGACGAACTCGAGCGGTGCGTCAGAGGGCGAAGTGGCAACCCCTTTCTTCCGTGCGTCTGTGCTCGTACCTGGGGTGCGGCTGCAGGTGGAGGAGCGACTTTGTCGCACGAGCCGCCGCCGGGAAATCAATGAGCTTGCGATGCGCATGGGGGTTGGCGCGGTTGGCGGCGTCCTTGAGCGCGCGGAGGCGGTGCAGGTGCAGAGAGAAGGGGATAGCCAGGAGGGTATATGGGATGACTGGAGCAACCGTCTTGAAGCGTGGGTGAGCGTGCGGCAGATCGCAGATCGAGCCTTAGGGAGCGTTGTGTCTTCCCCTGGACTTCCCCAACAGAAGAAGCTGGGGCTGGAACCGACGCCTGTGCCATGGGATGCTGTGCACCGTGCGTGGGCAGCACAGCGCTCATCGCGTGACTGGCGGAAGACATTGATGCGCGAGTCTGGTGTAAAGATTGTGAAGCAGAAGGACCCAGAGGAAGACTATGATGATGCGGAAGGCGAGGAGGAAGGGGGCAGGGAGAAAATAGATGAGGTTGTGGAACGTGTCAGGCAGGATCCGGAACTGGAGCAGCATGAACAGAGACTGTTGTCTTGTATCGTTGATACTGGTGAGTGACTACATTATTCCCGCCTATGCTATTTATTCATCATGATGGTTCAGCTTCATTATCAACGACTTTCAACCAAGTGCACCTTCCAGAACACACCATCGACGCTGTCCGCACGATTGTCTCCCTACCTCTACTCCACCCGACGGCATTCCAGCAAGGTATTCTGAAGGAGCATGGCATGACTGGATGCCTTCTCTTCGGGCCCCCAGGCACAGGCAAAACGCTCGTCGTCCGTGCCCTTGCTAAAGAAGCCGGTTGTCGGATGATGGTCATCTCGCCCTCGGACGTCATGGACATGGTACGTTCTCCCCTTTCCCTTTCCCTCGCGACTCGCTAATCCAACGACTTACCTTAGTATGTCGGCGAAGGCGAGAAGCTCGTCAAAGCTGTTTTCTCGCTCGCACGCCGCCTGTCACCTTGTGTTGTTTTCCTCGACGAGATGGACGCACTATTTGGGGCGCGCATGTCTGGGCGCGAGAGCGGTGGTGCATTTGCGCACCGAGGGGTCATCACTGAGTTCATGCAGGAAATGGATGGGTTGAAGTCTTCGAGGGAGGACAGGGTGATTGTGATTGGTGCGACGAACAGGCCATTTGATTTGGATGATGCTGTGTTAAGGAGGGTGCCGAGACGGTTGTTGGTTGATCTTCCTGGGGAGAAGGAGCGCGAAGGCAAGCCTGGTTTTCTGTTCTGCTCTACTCTGTTCCCTCTAATACGATCGAACTTGATTCAGAAATACTCAAGATTTTACTCCGGGACGAGACATTGGCACCTGAAATTGATCTCAAGACGCTGGCTAAGAAGACGGAGAGCTTCTCTGGATCAGACCTCAAACGTGAGGATGGTTGCTACGCATCTAGTATTTCTCGACTGACATACTCGTCTTATTAGATCTTTGTGTTTCTGCCGCCCTGGATGCCGTCAAGGAGAACGTGGAGGTTCCATGGAAGCCTGATTTCCGCACATCCCCATCAGCTAGCGACCTCGTCACTCCTCCTGAGGTGGCTTCGCTTGACACTGCTTCTGTATCGCAGGCGTCGGCAACAGAAACGACTCAAGCAGATGCTCAAGAACCGTCACTCGGAGAATCAGTTGTAGAACCACCACCCCATGTTCGCGTCATTCATCTTCGTCACTTCACCCAGGCACTCAAGGAGATCACACCTTCCTCATCCGAGTCTCTCGGTAGCTTGGCAGACCTCCGCAAATGGAATGAGGAGTTCGGTGAGGGACGAAAAGACAAAAAACGACACCAGGTATGGGGAAAGGGCAGGTTTGGCTTCATTGACAAGGCATTCCCGATACAAGAAGACGGGCGGGTGACCAACCGTGCACCACAGCCGAGCCAATCATCAATAGAGCAATAGCAAGCTGCAGTTATAATACTATCACGTATGTATAGAGTACGATAGATAATGCTCATGAAAATTCATCGAGCGCGAGTCGAGTGGCGGCGTCCGCTTACTTGAGTCTGTTCCGGGGCTTCATCGTCATCGTCCTCATCCGCCTCCATATTGGTAGGTACCTTTTTCTTTTTGCCTTTCCCCTTTCGCTGCGACTGAGTCTGAGCCGGCACTTCTGCCATTTCATCGTCATCTTCGTCGTCATCGTCATCATCACTGTCATCCGCAGTACTTTGCCTCCGTGTGCGGCGCCCCTCATCTTCGCCGTCCTTGATCGCGTCCTCGCCGACAGGGGTCATGCTCTTGAGATCCTGTGGCCAATCTTGCGAACAAGACGGGCATTTGGCATTCCGACTGCGGTACTTCCTGCAACAATGGTAGTGCAAGCGTGCTTTGCAATTCGGCGTGCTGCAGGCGACACCATGGGTAACGATCTGAGCAAAAGTCAAGTCTGAGGGTACTTTGCATAGGTGATTTGGCTCACCTCATAACAAATGACGCATTCGAGACATTCTTCAGGGTATGTGCTTTTGAGGTATGGGATGAGCTCCAGCAACGTGCGCGTTGAGAGTGAGTAGCGGCCTCGTCTTTGGAGGGAGTAATCAGTCTTCTTGCAATCTAGAGACGAGAGTCGGATATCCTTGCCTGCTCTTCAACAACCAACCCTTTGCAACAAAGCTTCCGAGTACGATTTCAGCTTGCGCTTTCGTCATGTTTGTCTTGAGAGAGTTGACTTCGCGCAGAGCAACTAACGAAGACACAGAGTAAGCCTCATGCGGGGCAAGCATGATTTGCTCTATCTGTTAAGAGAACATGATAGACAATATGACACCAGGGATTTGGTATGTGGAACTCACGACTGCTTTAAAGTAAGCGATTTCGACAGGGGTATAGTCTGTAGCCATCTGCGCGATTTCATCGTCCTTGCTATTCACCTGTACTGGTGTGAGGACAGCAAGAACTCATAGTCAGCGGAACCACAGACTAAAGCATACATCTCCCTGCCAGTCTGTTCATCTGTCAGGTGGCGAAATTCAAGGTCGAGGCAATTGAGAGAAGTATTGATATTGGCCACGAAACGATCCCAATCCTCTCGTCTATCAGAGAAACGGATGTCCAATGTTGGGTCTGCAGCTGCGCGGGCGAGATGTCTGCATTGAGGAAAAGGAGGTCAAAACGCGTGCACGTTACCTTGAATAGCTTCGAAACATTTTTCCCAGAGAACTTGGGCATGTTTGAAGGAAAGGATACCGCGTGAAAATACACCTTGGAGAAAGAGACGCTGGACGTCATTCGAAGACACCATCGTGGTCGAGATAAACCGCGTACAAGACGCGTGTCAATTGGATCGCGTCGCGTCGGTGGCTTCCGAAAACTCAGCTGATGACCATCTACAGTACTAATGATTATGAGTGAATGAAGAAACAAATCGTTGCAGGTCGTGTACTATCAGGTGCAAGGTAGTCTTCCCTAATACTATATGCCTATCGTAGTCGTGCCTTATCGTAATGCGCTCAACAGGAGTTCCGAAGCAAGTCACCAGCCAACAAACATTACAGCTTTGGGACTCGAAGGGTTTTACTGACCATCGCAGCTGCCCATAAACCAAAAATAACGCTGACAGGGTGAATGTCGCCGCGGCCACCTGACTGTCCCCACAATGTCACAAGACCCCCTGGTATACCCTCTTTGCCCTCGATCCAACCTCGGCGAACCCAGTATGACAGAATTGAAACGAGCCCGAGAGACGAAGGAATTGGGAGGCCTTCAAAGTACCGCGCCTTGCCTCCTGCATCTTTAGGGATCAACGCAACAGTCGCATTAAAGCGTGCGAGACGGGCGAGACCACAGCATATGAAACCAGTCAAACACACGGTGTCAAGGTATGTCCGAAGGCCCACGGCAAAGGCAAGTACGGCTGGTGCAACGCCAAATGATACCTTCCAGAACCGAACAGAAAAATTAGGTGAATGGACAGCGATTATACTGAGGAATGACATGCCAGATCTGCAAGACTATCAAGTTCTTGGCCGAGCATGCTCGTTGATTTTCTCCACCTCGCAACTTTACCGTCCATGAAGTCGAACATCAATCCGGCCAGTGGAAGAGCAAGTGCCCACCACAGGTAATCATCGTCGCTCGTCAATAGGTACTGCGCAGAAGAAAATATCGAAAAAGAGCCGCAGACACCATTCATAATGGTAACAAGATCAGCCAGACGAAAGTTCCTGAAGGAAACATTATGTGTATGTTAGCACCTGAAGGAGAACACGAGGATGGATATATACCTGACCAGGGAGAAGTGACCATCACTATCGTTATATTGTTGAAGAGCGTCACCGTCGTGCTCTTTGTTGCCATCGACTCGACTGGTTTTGTTTCGACCCATGTTGACGGTGGATAGTCAGACGACGATGAACCCACACCTTGGGGTCCCTGTATGATAATGTTCCAAGTGGGACACCAAACACCGCAATATATATAGATAGCTACAGACTCCAAGAAGTACATAAGTAGTTGATACAAATGTTGGAAATAGCACTTGATTCGATGATTGAGACGGTCTGACGTTTTATTCTACAACCATCGCGTCCCCCAGCTGCGCCTTCTCAATTTCTATACTCTTCGCGGCGTACTGATTAGGATGCGTGACACTTTCCCCTTCTCCAATCCCTTCACCTTTCTTGATTCCTGCTGCTGCATGAGTTATTTCAAAAACTCGCGTGCAGGCCACATGATAGTGTCCTTCTTTTACAGTGCGCATGACCTCCATTAAATCTGCCGAAGTGAGTCCCTGCGAAGAATAAGTGGCTAGTAGGCTCGTTTGCAGGTTGTCCGGCGCAAAGTGCCGATATGGACATCCATGGCAATCAGAAGGACCTGGTTTGTCTGCTAAGAGAATCTGTTGGCAGCTGCATGCGACAGGCGAGTATCTATTAGAACATTGAAGCGGGCCATCATGTGCGCATACCTCTTTGCCGGATAGTTCGCACGCTTCCCTTCTAGTCCATATGAATGTCTGATATTATACTTGTACTCCTTGTTGAACTTGTCATCGGTTAGGTTACTGAAAGATTTCCTCCAAAATGCGACCGCTTCGTCTATCGACAAGCCAAGAACCTGTTCAAGTTGTTACCGGCAAGGCCTCCAGTTAGCGAGAAATGTCCAACCTTGAGAAACAAACCGTACTGCAGTCGACCAAAATGCTTCAGGTGACGATCCCGCATGAGACATTCATGTAAGTTCCGCATACATAGCGGGAAGTGTCGTTTGGCGAGATCGTCCACCATGTCTGCTGTGATCTCATCGCCCGTGGCTGGACCGCTGGAGTACTCTGAAGCCACCCCTGCGACAAATCCTCGGGACATATGATTAAGAACATCAGTCAGGCGAGTATCATTGTCCATGCGCATTATTGATCGAGCAGTGAGCTATAAGAGGATCAGAAATGTCATCGGGGTGGCAAAATTCTAACTAACGTCGAGCGCATTTTCAAGGTTCGCTTCAAATGCTCGTAAAACTATGCTGAGCTGCTCCTTACTGGGAACGTACGCCCAGCCATCGTTTAGCAGGACACGTCGCTTATTGATGAGATCCGGCACTTGAGTCCATCTCACCTGATGTATTAACTGAATAAAGAGAAGAAAGAGCAGCCTGATTGACGTACCTTATAAAACCTTTCTTTCTCAAACCATTCCTCTAGCTGCTGCACAGTTGAACCCTTTCCAAGCGCCTTTAGTTCACTAGAAAATTGTTCCCTCTCGTCGGGTTTAACCTAGTGAACTATTAGCGCGAGGGATGAATCGGGTATGATGCACTACCTCATTCCACTGAAAGTCGCGAGACTTGAGGAAAAGCTCTCGCTCCCTTGCATCGTCACTTTCATATTTCACTCTGAAGAGAGCGGTCTCCGCCTTCACGAACCTCTTCCTCAAATCCTCTCTAAAAATCGGTTACCAGACGGGAGGTCGATGATAGTAATGTGACGCACGATCGACAGAAGGCGAGTCTGAGTACGAAGTGACCTAAATGATCATTCCTCCTTTCAGTCTGCGTATCCACAGTCGAAGCACTGTTGCTGTTGAGAGGAAGGTAATCCTTGAACTGCCGCGTGGTCACGGTCTTCAACTCCTCCCAGGATCTGTTGCGCGCAAAAGACGACTCGATTTCGGCAAGGATGCGAAGACGATCCAGGGCGTGTTTTTCGAACTCTTCCAAAGTGACTTCATACCATGGAGACTTGTCGTAACTTGAAAGGAATTGAAATGGTCCCCTGAAAGTAGGCAAATTGAACACACTTACAAGTTCAGACGGAAAGGCCACTCTTTCTCGATAGAGTGTTCTGATTTCTCGTTGAATTTCCTCCTTTCGTGATTGTTGAACATTGCGTGAAATCGATGAGAAACGATAACTTGAAGTATTTGAGAGCGAAATACAAGAACGCGTCGAGACACGAGGTGTCACAGTCGCGTACATATCTGTCACATTGAATGTCACGAAACTTCTGAACTTCTTTCGCCTCGTACTATTCTATGTCGACCTACCAATGGTCTTCTCGTTACACCCATCATTGCAGGCCGGCTGGACGCCTTGGGGTCATTTGGCGACTTACTCTGATATATTCCCCTGTTTCTCTTGGCTCAGCTGGTCCACTCTACCCGGAGTTCTGTGTCAGTTCGACATTATTGCGCTCAAACTGATCCAGAACTCCCTCTGGAACTTCCTTTAGTTTATATCGCAATCGAACCATCCTTGCCAGCCCTGCACCGTCATTGGACAATGACGAGGATTCCTGGTCTACTATGTGAAGTTTGGGATGTGTCGGTCGTTCCCGTCACCCTTGGTATGTCTGTAATGTTTCTTTACAGCTTTATTCTAGGTATCGGATGACCCATGATGTGTCATACCATTGTTGGCTGGTCGACGAAAGGTGTGTTATGCTTGTTCTGCCTCCCCACTCCACACTCCCCACTTACAGTCCTACTCTGCTCCGTCTCTGTCTACTTTTGGCTGGTTCAACACTGGTGACGGCAGCTCTGTTCCGCCACTCACTTCCGAGTCTACTTCTGCAAGCACGCCCCTGCTTTAGCCTCTCAGTCACTCTTGGCTGGTCCACATTTCTCTAGTAAGACAATATCCATATTCACTTAGTTGGCCATCCGCTATTCATAAACATGATATTCGGTCCGTGTCAGGCTCATTTTCCGAGCTCTGGAACGTTATCATGTATGCCAGTATGAGATCAGGCGCTTTC
>PVYJ01000210.1:61101-79477 GCA_002995095.1 Rhizopogon sp. AM-2018a | reverse complement strand
AAAAAGATGATTGATCGAGGAACGAAAGAGGGGGTTGATATTTATATTGGTGGGGTCTGCTTACGAGAGCGACAGCAATGACCGATTCCCACCGACCATCGTCACTTCGCTCAGTGTCATCGTCCATTGTTATCTTCTCTTACTAGCATCGCGCCATTACATTGAAATACACCCACAGGCGTTTCATCCTTCAACTCCCCAGTCTCACAGTTGAATGGTATGTCCTACTCACCCGCTCAACTAACTTACTCTCGTGATGACCCCAACCCAAGAGTGATACCATGGATGTTCTCGAGGAAAAAGCCAACGGCGGTCCTTCCATGGATGTCATTGATGACCTCGTCTCTGTTCGCGATCGTAAGCTCTTTCCTCTTTATCATCTTACTCTCCCTCATATCAGATAGACGATGCTTTTGCCGCCAAGCATATGCCTGACCTAGGCCACGATGTCAAAGATTTCCAGGTCTCCACTTGGCGCATATCAAGGTGGAAGTCATTAGACAAGAGGCTCACCAGTCCAGAGTTTGAATGCGGTGGTCACAAATGGTCAGTCAACCAGAGGCGCTCTTCTCTTCTTCCTCATCCAATCCATTCTTTTCAGGCGCATACTATTATTCCCCTTCGGAAATTCAAACGCACCTCCTAATGACACCGTTTCCGTCTACCTTGATTATGCTGACCCAAAGAAGTCTCCAGAGGGATGGCATGCATGTGCTCAATTTGCACTAGTAATATCTAATCCCCACGACCCCACCATCTTCACTGTCAGCCGTAAGTCGCGTCATCTCAGATCACTTCATCCAGAACTAACGTTATCTGATAGATGCTCACCATCGGTTTATCGCCGAGGAATGCGACTGGGGTTTCACCCGCTTCAGTGAACTCCGCAAACTTTTCAACATTCAAGAAGGCCATTCGCGACCAACTATCGAGGATGAGACTGCTGATGTTACTGTCTACGTCCGTGTACTGGAGGATCCTACCGGCGTATTGTGGCACAACTTTGTCAAGTCCGTACTTGTTATTCACCCTGCTGATTTTCACCTGACCTGATTCATTTCGTGTAGCTATGATTCAAAGAAGGAGACTGGCTACGTTGGCTTGAAGAATCAGGGTGCCACGTGTTACATGAATTCTCTCCTTCAATCCCTTTTCTGCACGCGTTATTTCCGAAAGGTGAGTGTGGCGTCGAGCGTTCTTTCCAGAGCTCACGTTAGCTCAAGGCTGTGTACCAAATACCAACTGAAGATGAACACCCTACTGAAAGCGTGCCACTCGCTTTGCAACGCGTATTCTATCATCTACAGACGTCTGATCAACCTGTTGGTATGTATCGCGTTCATGGCAGCCTGTGATGGTTCTCAAGTGGTTATCTCTCAGGAACTACCGAATTGACAAAATCGTTTGGGTGGAAGTCGTTTGACTCTGATCAGCAACACGATGTTCAAGAGTTTAACCGTGTACTTCAAGACAAGTTGGAGACCAAGATGAAGGTAAGAAGAATTCGTATTTCATCTCTTGCAGTGTCTTACGAATACCAGGGGACGAAAGCTGAAGGTGCCATCTCCAAACTATTTGTTGGGAAGATGAAGAGTTATATTAAATGCGTGAATGTTGATTATGAATCGTCCGTTTTTGAGGACTTCAACGGTAATCCGCATTTTATCAGATTTAGTGTCACTTAACACCGCCCCTCCGCAGACATCTCCCTCAACGTCAAGGGAATGAAAAACCTTCACGAGTCATTCAAAGACTACGTCGCTGTTGAGATGATGGAGGGTGAGAACAAGTATCAAGCTGAAGGGTTTGGTCTGCAAGATGCGAAGAAAGGAATACTTTTCCAATCATTCCCTCCTGTGCTCCACCTCCAACTCAAGCGTTTCGAGTATGATATCCAGCGTGACGCAATGGCAAAGGTACGTGCGCAGCAGCCTCGCTGTATTCATTATTAATTGTATGTAGATCAACGATCGTCATGAATTTCCATTTGAAATCGACCTCGCGGAGTTCCTCGATGAGGACGCCGATCGTTCGCAGTCTTGGAACTACAAGTTGCACGGTGTTTTGGTGCACTCAGGGGATCGTTATGGGGGACATTACTTCGCGCTTATCAAACCCGATCGGGAGACGAGATGGCTCAAATTTGATGATGATAAAGTTACCCCGGTCACCGATCGCGAGGTATTGGAGGAGAACTTTGGCGGTGAACCTCTGAATGGAATCGCCCCTCCACTGCAACGGAATCAAGTACGGGCGATGAAAAGATTTACCAATGCGTATATGTTGGTTTACGTCCGTGAATCCGCTATCGACGAAATTCTTTCACCTTGGAAGGACGAGGACACCCCGGCGCATCTCAGTGAGTTGGTTGGTCAGACCATAGTTCCTGTCGCTCACCATTAACCGGTAGAGCGCCGACTTGAGGATGAGAGACTGCAGATTGAGGCGAAGAAGCGGGAACGCGAGGAGCAACATCTTTTCCTTACGGCAAAGGTTCGGAATTTCCTTTGTTCCGTTCGCATGTCCTCCTGCTCATATCACTTAGGTCATCACTGATGATACATTTGCTCGTCACGAAGGCTTTGATCTTGCCACGTTTGATGAAAAGAACTGGCCGCCCTCGGAGCTGCCGAGTTTCCGTGTTTTGAAGCAGGAAACGTACAGTACCTTCAAGTCACGTGTAGCAAGTCACTTCAACGTTCCCGAGAACAAAATACGTCTTTGGGTTCTGGTCAACCGCCAAAACAAGACTGTCCGTCCTGATACTCATATTCCTGAGAATGAACCGACACTTAGTATGCCCTTCTCCTCTCAAACCCATCAAACCTAATTCTTTTACTGTAGCTGTCGAGGTAATCCGCAATAATATGGCGGCAAGGCAGAATGATCTTCGCTTATATCTGGATATAATACCCGATCCGAGCAAGGTATGTTAGTGTTCTGTGCTACATATACATACGTTAACCCATATCGTAGCCTGAGCCTCCAGCGGGATCTATCATGATTTTCCTCAAGCATTTTGACACAGCGAAGCAGACTCTGTTTGGTATTGGTAAGGAGTACGTCTCAAGGAACAGCAAAGTCCAAGATTTGCACTCCCTGATTAACGAGCGAATGCGTTGGGCACCAGGTACTCCTCTGAAGCTTTTCGAGGTGCGCTAGCAGAATCTCCAGCCAGGCTCTATTCTCATCCCCTCACCCCTACAGGAAATCAAGCCTGGCATGATCGAGCTCATGAAGCAGAAACACACGTTTGCTCAGAGTGAGATTCAGGACGGAGATGTCATTTGTTTCCAGGTTGAGCACTCCGAGAAAGAGTGAGTATGGGAAGCTTAGGCTCGATAATCGATACTCAATTCTTGTCCAGGATCCACGACATCGAGGCCCAGAGTCTGTATTCGAACCCGATACAGTTTTACGACTTCCTCCAGAACCGCGTTATGATCATCTTCCGACCGAAGTTTGAGGAACCAGACCATGATCACCCTGAGTTTAGTCTGATTCTGAGCAAAAAGCAGAATTATGACATGGTCGGTGGTCTTTACCACACATCTTCTTTATAGGTTCGCTGATGACTCGCTCAGATGTCACAGAAGGCTGGCGAGTTCTTGAGGCATGATCCGATCAAGCTTCGATTCACGACGACTCATGCTACGAACGGATCTGCAAAGTCTGTTCTCAAGCGCTCTCTGAATCAGAGCATTCAGGAAATCATGGTACCGAGTTACGTCAATCCAACGACGACTGTCATTCTGTACGAGAAGCTGGATGTGAGCATCGTTGAGCTGGAGACGAAGCGCAGCCTCAAAATTATATGGACGGGCATCCATAATAAGGAAGAGGCTTCGTACCCCTTCCTGTTACCGAAGACGAGCTCTGTGCATGATCTTGCTGATCACCTGGCGAAGCAAGTGACGCTGACCACTGGAGGGACTGGCAAGATTCGTGTTTTCGAAGTGTCAAAGGATGGCAAGTTCCAGAAAGAGTTTACAGGATCAGAAATGATCGGTAACATCCCTGAACCTGTGGAGCTGTATGCGGAGGTATGCCAGCGCTGCTTCATTCCTAAACTCGACAAACTTTAATTTTGTCAAACAGGAAATTCCCCGAGATGAACTTGAGGCGGACGAAACTACCAAGGTCATCAGTGTCTTCCACTTCAATAGGGAAGTTGCTCGAACCCACGGCGTACCCTTCCGATTCGTCGTCCGACCTGTGGGTCACTTTCATTTGACCATGGATTTTTATTTTGACGACTTTTGAATCATTTCAAGGGTGAGAAGTTCGCGGACACGAAGAAGCGTCTGCAGGCACGAATAGGAGTTTCCGACAAAGACTTTGCAAAGTATAAGTTTGCTCTCATTCAAGTGGCCACCTTCAAGCAGCCGTCATACATTGAAGATGGTGAGCGTTTAAAATTTGTCGTGCATACACGTGTTGTCTGACAGCGGACGCAGAGGACACGATCTATGATCACAAGTTCGCGCCCGAAGATGTCCTTGGACTGGAGCACATTGACAGGTCTGGTAGGGCAAGAATGGCAGGAGAGAAGGCTATCGTCATCAGAGGATGATGTAAAGCGATATGTAGGTCTGGACTTGGATTGGTTCTGTGTATCGGTTTTATCTTAAACACACTGTACTTTTTGTCTCAATTTTACTCAGTTTCGACAAAATGAATGCACGTTCCGAGAAGTGGACATGGTGTATGAGTATATAGTTTACTTCCGCTTCTTGCCCTTCTTCTTAGACTGTATGGAGTGGCGTAAGTGTTTTGAGACGGTGATGTCAGTGGTACTTACGGATTTTGAAGGAGAGGGGGTGTCAAGGCCCTCACCATCGCTTGATGCAACGCTCTCTGCTTTGGTGTTCTGAGGTGGTAGAAGACCATTCGAAGGCTTAGAAGGAGTGCTGGGAATAGAAGCTGGGGCGCTTCCAGCTGCGGCTGCGGCGAGCGCGGCAGGGTGACCAGGTGGTGGAGCGGGCATGAAGACCGGCTGAGGAGCAGGGAGGTCGATCTTGGTTCCTACTTTGCCGTACTTTTGTTCTGCAAGAAATAATATTGGACAAATATCCAGAAATGACGCGTGTACGCACCTTTTGTGAGTCTTGATGCAGCAGTGTCCTCGTAGACGGTGCGGATCTTCTCGTTGGCGATCATCTCGCCAGCGGTCTGGAATATCAGGCCGCCCCATCCCTCGACGAAGGTGTTAGCTTCTGCGACGACCTCCATGATCTCCGCTTCAAGCTCTTTTTCTGCCTGCAGGAGACTGTTCCAAAGATCGTCGCCGATAGATCCCTTTTGCAGCAAGTTTTGTAGAGCGGCTTTGTCTTCACGCATCTTGAGCACGCGGGAGACGTCTGTCATTGCACGGCGAACAAGAGCGGCTTTGAGAAGGGATTCATGGGCTGGAGGGTCGTTCTGTAATAAAGAAACGTAGATGTCGCGCTCTGGATGAGAAGGAAAGTAGGGTTCGTATATCTTGCCTATGACACGTCAGTATACTGCGAACGCGAAGGAAGTGCTGGTAGACTTGCCTGCATTGCGTTTTCTGTAGAAATGACTGAAGAGAAGGAGACTTGAGACGACTATGCCGACGTATAAAACTGGGACTAGGACCGAAGCCATGAAGAGAACGTGTCGCAGTTGCAAGGCTGAAGCTGTTCATGCCGCCACGCGGAGCTTTGTCCATATTTGTGTTGATTCCCGTCGCCGGCGCCGCTCGGTCCGGTGATCAACCGGTTGCATACCGAACATACTTATACTTCCGAATTTCCGACACCGTGTAGACTGCAAACCAATATCTTTCTTAACTCCACTTTCGCCATGTTCTGTCGTGCGTCTTTGCTGGCAAAGTCTTCTGTAAGAAATATCTCCTCCGGAAGCTTCAGGCGTCTTGCTTCGACTAAGGTAACCACACCGCATCTACATACGTCATTGTCGTGGTCTGATCAAATTTCTGAGACAAGTCTCTGAAAGAAACACTTCAAGAAGTCATCCCGCCAAAGCAGGAGCAACTCAAGAGACTGGTAAGCATACATGTATCTAAATACAATAGACCAAATTTAAAATCTATTCCGAACAGAAAGCCGAACACAGTCAAGATGTAGTTGGGGAAGTCAAGGTCAGTCTTGAACAATGTATCACGCCCGTATTCTCCATAACGCGTCAAAATAGGTGGAGAACATCTTGGGCGGTATGCGCGGTCTCAAGGCCATGCTCTGGGAAGCCTCGGTCCTCGATCCGATTGAGGTTTGCGAACAAATTCCCGACCCACGGGTGACCTCAACACTGATGCATGATCCAGGGCATTCGTTTCCATGGATTGAGTATCCCGGACTGTCAAAAAGTGCTTCCTTCGGCACCTGGTGGAAAGGAAATGACAGCCGAGAGCATGCTCTGGCTTCTTCTGACCGGTCAAGTCCCATCCCCGGAACAAAGTCATCAACTGTCGGCGGAACTTGCAGAAAAGGGAGAACTCCCAACTTTTGTCGAGCAGCTCATCGACTCGTACGTCCCTGCTATATCCTCGGTCGACTGCTTATTCGATGTTGGTATCCAGCCTACCGCAGACACTCCACCCCATGACTCAATTAGGCATGGGTGTTGCAGCTCTGAATCACGACTCCGTGTTCCAGTTAGCCTACGAGCGTGGAATCAAGAAGTCCGAGTATTGGACGTACGCTCTTGAAGACTGCTTGAACCTCGTCGCGAAACTCCCTGCCCTCGCGGCCCGCATTTACCGCAACGTATACCACCCTGAGCAGTCGATTGAACCCATTGACAAGAACTTGGATCTCGTCGGTCAGTATTCCAATTGATATTTGCAAAAGCATGCTTAGTCTGCGTACAGGTAACTACTCCCGCATGCTCGGTTTCGGTCAGAACGAGCACTTGACGGAGTATCTGCGTTTGTATATCGCCTTGCATGGTGACCATGAAGGTGGTAATGCCTCTGCTCACACTGCTCGTGAGTATTTTACGTCAGTCCTTATATATGCAGCTTTTGACGACAGTGACCAGACCTCGTCGGATCAACACTGTCTGACCCGTATATTTCCTACTCCGCGGCTCTATTTGCACTTGCTGGACCTCTTCACGGGTACGCTTCCAGTCGTTGCACATGCAGTTTAAATAACCCAACTCGTTTTTAGTCTAGCGAACCAGGAAGTACTGAGATGGCAGATGGCCATGCAGAAAGAGATTGGTGATAACATAACACATGAAAACATCAAGGAGTACCTCTGGAAGACATTGAAGAGTGGCCAAGTCGTTCCTGGGTAATGCTTTTGTGTAAACAGTCCGATGGGCATATCCTGACATGGTGATTCACAGATATGGTCATGGGGTCCTGCGTAACCCTGATCCTCGGTTCGTTGCTCTCCAGGAGTTCTGCAAGGCACGCCCAGACTTGCAAGCAAGCCCCATAATTCAGCTCGTGCAACAGGTTGGAATTATTTGCCAAGTCTTAAATTAGCACTTAATTCCTCCCATAGACAGCCGAGATAGCTCCTGATGTTCTCAAGGAGCACGGAAAGGTCGGTGTGGTTAGATACCAGTGAAGTAATCCTCCTGACGTTATCATTACCTGAAGACGAAGAACCCTTACCCTAACGTCGATGCAACTTCTGGTAAGTGCCCCACATGGTGTTAGTCATGGGTTCTACTGAGAATTTGTGATTAAAGGCTGCGTGTTGTACCATTACGGTCTTACTGAGTTCAAGTACTACACGGTTATCTTTGGTGTTTCCCGAGGTAAGCTACCGCACACTAAATTGTTCGTAATGCTCATGTGCCTTCTAGCTTTGGGAGCTCTGACCCAACTGGTCTGGGCACGAGGTAAGTATTTGATTTTTAACGGCTCCAGGGTTCTGATGGCATGGTGAATATAGCGCTGGGACTACCCCTCGAGCGGCCTAAATGTACGTATCTGATGAAAATAGCGCAAGTGATATGGAACTGATCAATACTAGCATATTCGATGGACGCCCTTGAGAAGCTCATCAAGAACTAGATGGAATAGCTAGTACCTCCTGGGTTTGCGCAGGCGATAAGGGCATGCTGACATGATTTTGATTGATACTGACCTACTTACCACATCTATATCCCGCAAAATATATGGAAGCGCAATACCATGATTCATTATCGTACACGGGTTCGAAGAAGAATAAATATCAACAAGCCTAAGCTACGTCGATCAGAACACTAAAGAATGAAATGCTAGTCCAGAATCAGTCAGCCCGTGATGTCCATGAATGGCCACCGGGTACCAGAGAAATGAAAGGTAAAGTAATGAAGTGGTAAAGCAGAGACTCTCTCGTAGTGATAAACTATGGAGATATACGAAAGTCTCAGAAACGTCTTGGCATTGCCTGCTGTTGTTGACCGGGGGGTATCTGTTGGGGATATGGCTGTTGTGGAGGGGCACCACGGCCAGGGATCATTCCAGGTGGAGGGCCACCAGGAGCACCTGGCATGCGGTGCTGCTGCTGCTGCTGGGGTGGAGGACGTCCGGGACCGTACCCTTGAGGATAACCACCTTGACCAGGACCAGGGGGTATGGACCCTGGAGGTGGCCCTTGCCCAGGTGCGAATCCTCTTGAAGGCGGGTAGCCCTGTGGCGGCCGCGCACCTGGTCCGGGTCCCAGCCCCCCTTGGGCGTGCGGAGGGGGAGGACCACGGGGTGGGTGCTGTTGTGATGGACCAGGGCGTGGTTGACCGGAGGGAGGTGCGGAAGCTGACCCGGGGTCGTGGAGTGCAACGGGGGGTGGTCGTCCACCAGGACCAGGCGCACCGCTCGACATGGGACCAGGCGCACCGTTGGGAATGGGACCTGGTGCGGAGGGTGGAGGAGGGTTCTTCTCGGCCGCCTTGACAATTTCATCGCTGTACGAAGTAAGCGTGAGATGAGAACATGATAAAGATATATGACATACTCAAGAAGGTTCAGTGCGGCGCAGAGAACGACCCATTCGACACAATCCTCGTTTCCCTCTCCCAAGGTCTGCCACACCGCTTTTTCCTCGGGTGTTTTCCCAGTGATACTAATTCTAGTACCGCCACCATTCGGGCCTGGAGGATTCTTCTGTATCTTTCCAAATTCAATGCGTTTTGGGGGTATATTATGACCAGCATAGGCAAAGTAGAACATGCTCCAGAAAGCCGCATTAGGGTTCGGTTTGGAGATTTGGAAGAGTGGGAGATCGGGAGAGTCTGGAGAGGGAAGGGAGAGTTTGTAGATGGGCGATATCACACCTGTATTTGCAATTGACCACTTGAGATTACGGGAAGCTTCACAGCGAACGACACGGGCAGGGGATGAAGCTGAATGGCCAGGGTCGGATGTACTGGATTTTCCACCACCATTCTGACGTGGGGGAAATAGCTTCGCGACACAGAGGTCACCTTGGGGGGACGGGGTCAAGAGATAATTCTCTAAGTTCTGAAAGGGAAATTAAACATGAGATATGATGCAAAGATAATACATACAAAGTTGGTATGAAGGTAAGAATATAAGATGTTAGATGGTTGACCTGTGGAAAGATGATCAGGAGGGTAGATGTGATTAGACAGGTTAGCTTGCCATGAGGGGTGACGACGAGAGTAGGTAGGTGGTTGGGTATTGGTGGGTGTGTAGGGGAGGTATATACGGCGTAAATAGCTGGGTTCCTGGAGATCAACGAGAGGAATGGAAAGGTACAACACAACGACACGTACCAGCCATATTGGAGGAGGGGTGGTGGTGGTAGTGGTGGAACGGGACAGCAAAGCAGCAAGGAGACTAGGTCGTTACCTACCAGCCCTCGTGACACTGAATAACTCTTTCCAGAAAAGGAATCGGGTCAGAACGTTGACAATTAGATTTTCAAGTATATATACGTATACAGCCTCGAATTACTGCGGAGTTGATGCTCTCTTTTGTGTCCAGATAACTCGTTGGCAAGTGGACTCTGAATCGGAAGAGGGCATATCATGTTCGGTGCAATTGTGACCTGTGACTGAATGTGATGTTGAGTCACGCCATCATTGACTTTCATCGATCCACACACAACAACTTACAAGTCTCAGCCGGACAACGATAAAGTCTATTCAAGTCACAGACTTCCCCTTCTGCTACAACTTCAATTTCTGAATAATGAAGGGACTCAAGAAATCATTCGTCAGTTCATAATCTAACCCACCCACTTCAGCCTCTATCTAACCTTTTCCTCCACAGCTTAATAGGAAAAGCTCCCAAGATTCATCCTCATCCAAGTCCAAGGATCAAAAATCTTCATCTGCAGCTGCTCCTCCACCGCCGCCACCAAATACCGGAAAGCCCCTCCCTCAGCCTGCTTCCGGTGGCCTTCCAGGTGCATCAGTCAACAACTCCAGCAATCATTCTCTCAATTCCCAAGGAGCATCATCCTCTACTCGTTCTACCTCTTCTGTAGGTATTGCCTCTACCCCCGATCGCAGGTATTCTTCCCCAGCCAACTCCTCACCCATTCCACCCATTGTGGTCGTCAGCTCAGACCCCCAATCCGAGATAGCGCCCCGCTCAGCCCCATACAGTTCTCCAGAGCGGACTACCATGAGTTTAGATGGTAGTTCTACTCCTCCACGCGCAAATACTTTGAACCGCCTACGCTCCGGTCCACGCGATACCATCCCCATCGTTGGCAAACCTCCACGCAAGCAGCGGAGCAGCCGCTTCGTCGTCACAGAAAAGGTTGAAATCGAGAAGCTGCCTCCATTCACCGGTAATCACTCATTGCGTACCACCCCTGTCGCGTCACACATTGACCCTTTTATTCAGAAACTCCCCCCACTGAGCGCTCTCAGTTATTTATCAAGAAGCTTAATCAGTGCCGCGTATTATTCGACTTCAACGACGCGAGCGCTGAGCTCAAAGGTAAACAGATCAAGGCACAAACCTTGCACGAAATGCTCGAGTATATTACAACTCAGAGGAACGTCATTACTGAAAATATATACCCCGAGGTTGTCAACATGGTACGTGTTCATCGCCATTTACCCAGCGGCCTTCCGCTCACATCTGAGGCCAGTTTGCTGTCAACCTCTTCCGTTCGATACCCCCACCGGTCAACCCCACCGGTGATGCATTTGATCCTGAGGAAGACGAGCCGGTCTTGGAGCTCGCCTGGCCTCATCTCCAGATTGTTTATGAATTTTTCCTCCGGTTCGTCGAGAGCCCAGATTTCAACACCAATCTCGCCAAGCGATACATTGATCAACCCTTTGTCTTAAATCTCCTCGAACTCTTTGACTCGGAAGACCCCCGGGAGCGCGACTTTCTTAAGACTACCCTACACCGCATTTACGGTAAATTCCTCAACCTTCGGGCCTTCATCCGCCGGTCGATAAACAACGTCTTCTATCATTTCATTTACGAAAGCGAGAGGCATAATGGAATCGCGGAATTACTGGAGATCTTGGGCTCCATCATCAATGGCTTTGCCCTACCCCTCAAGGATGAGCACAAAACGTTCTTAACGCGTGTGCTCCTTCCGCTTCATAAAGTCAAGAGTCTCTCGCTCTATCATCCGCAGCTTGCATACTGTGTCGTACAGTTTTTGGAAAAAGATCCATCATTGGTGGAAGAAGTGATGCTCGGACTCTTGAAATTCTGGCCCAAAGTCAACTCGCCAAAGGAGGTCATGTTCCTGAACGAAGTCGAAGAAGTGCTTGATGTTACCGATCCGTTGGAGTTCCAGAAGATACAGATACCGCTGTTCCAACAACTCGCACGATGCATCAACAGTCAGCACTTCCAGGTTGCTGAGCGAGCCCTGCTATACTGGAACAACGAATACGTTGTTAATCTCATGAGCGATAACCTTCCTACTCTCTTACCAATCGTCTTTCCTGCGTTGTATACGAATTCCAAGAGCCACTGGAACCGGTGCGTCTGCCGAGTCTGACACTAAACTGTGATTCACGTCTAGTCAGAACTATTCACGGGATGGTGTATAATGCACTGAAGTTGTTTATGGAGATCAACCCAGAGCTGTTTGACGAGACATTGCAACACTACAAGCAACGGAAGATTGAGTAAGTTTAAACTGGCATTTCAAGTTTAGTTGATATGAACCCAAGATGGCATCAGGGAGCAACAACATGCTGTTGATCGATATGAGCAGTGGCAGATAGTTCGTGAGAAGGCAATACAAAATGCTGGCGGGAAGTTACCTCCAGGATTTAAAGAGGTCGAACGTCTCCCTCCACCGCCTCCATCACCCGGTGATGATTCTGATATCCTGGACTTATCGATGGAGCTGAACGCGGTGTCGCTTGATGGCGATATTCCCGGTGATCTTGACGAGACCGGTATCGAGCGAGTTCCGATGGCTGACCCTGGGTTGGATGTGAGTAGTGTATGCCACTATGAACGGGTGCAGTTGTTTACTGTTATGATTTCAGCGCGAGTTCCCTCAAGTTGGCGGTGAACATTCACCTGTTTCTCAGAGTCCTCATGTACGAAGAAAAAGCGTCCTTCCTGGTGCGTGCTTTTTTTTTCCCCTTGTGAAATTATGGCTCATACCTCGTGTGCAGTGGATCCATCTGTCATTCGGGATCTGCAAGCCCATCGGAGCTTGGATGATACTCTTGGGATCGGGGGTCATCATGCAAATGGGGCATAATGGCCAGCACGTATCGTCCTCGTTGTTCCCTCGTATGATGATGACTGAGAATTGACAAGTTACTACCTGAGCTTGACTGTGATGACTGACGACATTTTCAATGCTTTGCGCTGCCTCATTAAATTTCATCGACAAATCAACTATTTTACCTGCCAGCCTGGAGCGTGTACGGCATGCGTTATGCTTTCTTTTTACCCGTACCGTACGCATACATATCCTTCTAGACATATATTTGGACATTATGGTGACCAACCAACATTTGTCTCTAACGGGAAGCGTCGAGCAACACAAGGAAGAATTCCTAAAGAGGTATGTTTTTGGTTATGTCATCATACTACGTCAAGGAAGCGTCTAGAAGGGTGAAGGAACGTCCTGGAATGACGAAGAATATGATTCGTTATAAAAGATGTCAAAACCTCCAGTCAATCTTTCTTCACTGTCATCTCTTCCCCCAATCTTACTTAGGTGAGCTTCAAACTGCCCAGATATCCAATCCCCCGTCCTCATTTCTCCCAAGACCCATCCCCTTAAAATGTCTCCAGCAAAAGCCATCGGTATCGACTTGGGCACCACATACTCGTCAGTTTTCATCATCCTTATTTCGATTATCCTACTCAACTCCATCCATCTAGCTGTGTCGGTGTCTGGCAGAACGATCGTGTTGAGATCATTGCTAATGACCAGGGTAATCGCACCACCCCTTCTTATGTCGCATTCTCCGACACCGAGCGGTTGATCGGTGATGCTGCAAAAAATCAGGTCGCTATGAACCCCCACAACACGTAAGTCCTAATTCAAGTCTTACTTTTATTTTTCCCTGATCATCGATATTTCCAGCGTTTTCGACGCTAAGCGTCTCATCGGTCGTAAATTCAACGACGCTGAAGTCCAATCGGACATCAAGCACTTCCCCTTCAAGGTCATTAACAAGGGCGGCAAGCCATACGTTCAAGTCCAATACCGGGGAGAGAGCAAGGAGTTTTCCCCCGAAGAGGTTTCCTCTATGATCCTTTTGAAGATGAAGGAGACTGCTGAGTCGTATTTGGGCTACGCCATCAACGACGCTGTCGTTACTGTTCCTGCGTACTTCAACGACTCTCAACGGCAAGCTACCAAGGATGCGGGGACCATCACCGGCATGAACATCCTCCGTATCATCAATGAGCCTACCGCTGCCGCCATCGCATATGGTCTTGACAAGAAGGTCAACGGCGAGCGCAACGTCCTCATTTTCGATCTCGGTGGAGGAACCTTCGATGTATCCCTCTTGACCATTGAGGAGGGTATCTTCGAGGTCAAGGCTACCGCTGGTGACACCCATTTGGGTGGTGAAGATTTCGACAACCGCCTCGTGAACCACTTTGTTCAGGAGTTTAAGCGCAAGAACAAGAAGGGTACGTTTTTTTCTCGGTTATTGGTAAATGTCCTAGTACTTATAACAATCGTTATAGACCTTTCCACTAACCCCCGTGCCCTCCGTCGTCTACGGACTGCTTGCGAGCGCGCCAAGCGCACCCTCTCCTCGGCTACCCAGACTACCATTGAGATTGACTCCCTCTATGAGGGTATCGATTTCATGTCCGTCCTCACCCGTGCCCGTTTCGAGGAGCTGTGCGGTGACTTATTCCGTAACACCCTCGAGCCCGTCGAGAAAGTCCTCCGGGACTCCAAAATTGACAAGGGCAACGTCCACGAAATCGTCCTTGTTGGCGGTTCCACTCGTATCCCTCGTATCGTGAAACTCGTTTCCGATTTCTTCAACGGCAAGGAGCCTAACAAGAGCATCAACCCCGACGAGGCCGTCGCTTATGGTGCCGCCGTCCAAGCCGCTATCCTTTCCGGTGACACTTCCGAGAAGACCCAGGACCTCCTCCTTCTTGACGTCGCTCCTCTGTCGCTTGGTATCGAGACTGCTGGTGGTGTCATGACCCCCCTCATTAAGCGCAACACCACCGTTCCCACCAAGAAATCTGAGACCTTCTCGACATACCAAGACAACCAGCCGGGTGTCTTGATTCAGGTGTACGAGGGTGAGCGTGGGTACACGAAAGACAACAACTTGCTCGGCAAATTCGACCTCTCTGGCATTCCTCCTGCTCCCCGTGGTGTTCCTCAGATTGAGGTCACCTTCGACATCGACGCCAACGGTATCTTGAACGTCTCTGCGTCTGACAAGACCACCGGAAAGTCGAATCGCATTACGATCACTAACGACAAGGGTCGCTTGTCGAAAGAGGAGATCGAGCGCATGGTCAACGAGGCTGAGAAATACAAGGGTGGGTTTCTATTGTTCTATGATACCTTGGATATCATCTGACGCATCATTTTTATATAGCCGAGGATGAGGCTGCTGTTGCCCGTGTGCAGGCCAAAAACGCCTTTGAGACATATGTTTACAACCTCCGTAACTCCATCAACGAGGAGAAACTCGCTGACAAGTTCGATGCCGCCGACAAGGCGAAGCTTGAGAGCGCCATCAGCGAAGCCATTTCGTGGCTGGACGCATCGCAGGAAGCGTCGAAGGACGAGTACGAGTCGAGGCAAAAGGAGTTGGAGGGTGTCGCCAACCCCATCATGCAAAAGCTTTACAGCGGTGCAGGTGGTGCACCTGGTGGCTTCCCTGGCGGTGCACCTGGCGGTTTCCCTGGTGGTGCGCCAGGTGAATTCCCTAGTGGGGATGGTCCTTCCGTGGAGGAGGTTGACTAAACTACTCGCCTTGCCCTTGTCGTCTATATCGTGGTCCCGTTGCGCATTTTTTCATACTACATAGCATCGCACAGTACGATTGTCATGATCAAAGTAATGTCCAGTTGTACGCTACATTATCGCATTTTCCTAGAATGAATCTCTCTTTCATATCTGCGTAAACGAACACGAGGTCACTGATCGATTGCAGTGTACTATATAGATAAGGAATAGAAAGCAAAAGCAGTAAGTTAAAACGTTGTGTATCATCGAGCTATGCCATCACTTTCCGCTCGTAATTTACGCTAAGCTACCAGCCTGGAGCCAGTTCGGATCACTGAGCGTTCGCCATGGCACAACCACGCTCGAGAACAAGACCCCCTCAACACTTGACGAGGTGCGCGATATATATCGTATGAAGAAGCTCGGTGCATGACCTGTGATCAGGAATGTCTATGACTACCTCTTTCATAGCGGGTCGAGCCTCTCTAAGCTAAGAGATGCAATCGGAGCTGGCCGCCTCCTCCAGTTTTCAGATGGTGGTATCGGTGTACCAGGCAGAAGTCTTGCATGGAAGGCAAGACCAACCCACTAATCGGACCACACCTCACGCTCACATCAACTCCCTCTAGCTGCTCCTCTTGAAGAGCGTGCCACTGGAACCTCCGTCTCACGAAATGCCGGTACCCCCGCTCGAAGCATTACGCACCCACCGAAAGCAGTACTCCGAGCTGCTGCTAGAGAAGATGCGTGCACCAGATGGATCATACGACGAAACCTTCGTTGTACCAGGCGTCGCGATTCCAAGGAGGAACACCAAATCACCAACAAACTTGGAGACCAACAATCCTCTCAGTTTGCACGACGAGGTACGATGCACCATCGCATGCATTCGCACGCCGTGTTGATGTTATGCGCATGTAGAACCCCTGGAGAGATTGGTTTGCAGCGGTGGATCTCAGGAAAACAATACAGCAAGACGTCGAGCGGACGTGAGTTACTGTCCAAACATTTGCAGTTTGTGTTAGATTGTTCTTCCTGCAGCTTCCCCGACATAGGGTACTTTCGTGACGAGGATGTACAGCAAGAGCTCACCAATATCCTGTTCCTATACGCTGTCATGCATCCCGCTATCGAATACCGGCAAGGCATGCACGAGCTCCTCGCACCTGTCTACTATGCTGTAGGTATGTGATCCAACTGCTGTCAGGTTTTCTACGTGTCCACAGTCTACGACCCGTCTGCTTGGTCCGCTCATGTGTCCGCTTTCAACGCTGAAGAATAAACATCTTTGGCTACAGATTATGACTCTACTGCCGATGATGCTACATCCTCGTCCTCGTCGTCGGATGAACCCGTCTTTCGGGAGATTTGCTCGCGCGAATGGATTGCAGCTGATTCGTGGACACTTTTCTGCGCCATCATGAACGAGGTCTCCAAGTGGTACGAGTGGCGCGAACCACCGTCTTCAGAAACGTCCTCGGCTCGTGGTCAAGTGAACCTTAAGCCATATGTATTGCCGATTACCGTGGCTTGTAACAACATGCAGAATAGTCTTCTGAAATCTGTCGATCCTGTTCTCCACGGTGCGATGCAGAGCGCAGGGATTGAGCCGCAGTTTTATGGCTTGTGTGTAGTTTTGTGTGTCCTCATCTGTCTCAGACTGACTTGCTCGATCACCTTGTCAGACGGTGGCTTCGCCTGTTGTTCACGCGTGAATTTTCAATCAACGATGCCATGATTTTATGGGACGGGCTATTCGCGAGCCCAATCCCAATTGCTGAACTCGCTCAGTGGGTATGCGTGGCTATGCTCATACGAATACGAACCAAACGTGAGTCTCAATATGCTTCCAACTCGTGTTCGTATATTCATGGCCTATAGTGATCCCCTCGGACTATAGTATGCAACTAACGTACCTATTGCGATATCCTCCGTGCTCTCAGGTGGAGAATGGAACCCCGCATCATGCAGTCCTGCTATTGCGCCAAGCATTGTCACTGCAAATGACCCGTACACCCTCCGCAGGCGCGTTCGTGACGACCGAAAACCGCAACCTCCTGAATATCCCCCTTGAAGTGCCGGATCCACCCGTCGAAATGAGACGGAGGGCCCGTCCTCCAGGAAGAGGTCATAATAACTCCTCATCTGATTTACAAGGAACCTCTACTGGCCAAGGAGAGCATATGCGTCAATCCCCCTCCCTCCAGATGGGGTTACCTGAACTGATTGCTCGGGGGCTCTTGGATCGTGGCGAGAGTCTGGGGATTAACAAAACTGTGATGAATGCGGTTTCTGAGATAAGGGTAAGCCAATTTACCAATGTCGGCTATTTCCCTCCCCTGATTTCTGTGATATCGTAGCGCAACCTCCCTGAAC
The DNA here is from genome assembly GCA_002995095.1 of Rhizopogon sp. AM-2018a. NCBI lineage: Eukaryota > Fungi > Basidiomycota > Agaricomycetes > Boletales > Rhizopogonaceae > Rhizopogon > Rhizopogon sp. AM-2018a. The sequence goes on along the minus strand of PVYJ01000210.1, from coordinate 61,769 downwards.
TGGCTGCATCTCTGGTTCGAACACCGTCGATGACATCGACGCCATACGCAGCCTACCCCTTGCTCGACGAACATATGGTAGATGACAGAGCTGTTTGGGAGCACGAAAGCCGCATAGAAGCAGAACGTGCTGCATCAGAGCTGAGAGAGCAGAACAAAAGACTGAGCGAATCAATCGCGTGGATATTGAGCGTTCTGCAACCCAAGGACTCGGAAGCCAAAGATAAGGATGCTGAGAGTGCTCTGGTGCAACGAAAGGAAGCTCTGGAATCACTAACTTATGTACGAGATATTCTAGGAGGGGAGGTTAAGGGCATCGACGAGCGTCGTCTATGGGGGGCGGAAGAGTACGATAGGCGCTTGGAAGGACAGAACAAGCAGTTCCAGGAGTCGAAGGAGCCGTCTGCCTCTCAACCAAGACCAAGTTCAACGACGACCCCTCCTTCCCCCAATGCTACACCAACTAACGAGCACCCACCACCAGTTCGACAGTTCTCTCCAAACACATCTATGAGTCGGTCTCTTCGGCCGCAGATATCTACTCCCTTGCAATCTTCTTCGATACCCTCAAGACCGATTTCTACTCATAATCGCTCGTACTCTTCGAACAGTGCATTCCACAACAAGCCGGCTGTGGTGCAACGGACCCCGCTTCGCTTATCATCTAGC
>PVYJ01000210.1:16236-61091 GCA_002995095.1 Rhizopogon sp. AM-2018a | reverse complement strand
GCGGGATCCCGCCAGTGGCAGTCTCTGAGAGAATTGCGACCGATCAAAGTCCGAAGGTCCGAAATGAAGTGCAGCATGATCCCCTGGGGGTTCTGAAGTAGAGTGTTACTAGTGAAATGTTTTGGAGGTCGTGCTGCAACTTGGATATCTGTATGTGTATATAGGATTTTAGGGAAATATGTAATGGACTTACATAGAACTACGTAGACGGACATATCATGCATTGCGGAGGTTGGACGGGCAATGTTTTGGCGAGCCAATGGTGGGAAGCCCATACCTTAGCCGAACAGCGCGTGATTTCCCTTTGCAAGGCCTCCGGTAGACAACTTAGTTTTCTCGTAGACCTTCGGAGTCGCGCGTTTACTTTTCATTCTCGCTGTTGACGACGACAACCACCAATGTTCAGGAAGTCGGTGTCCCGAGCTGTGCTCCCTAGGGCTCTGCATCGTCCTCAGCGCGCTTTTTCTACTTCGCTGCCAGTCAGGAGAGTCGTTGCGACTAATCCAGTAAAGGCGGAGGAGGTTCAGGTATTATCCTCCCATGCCTTTTTTTCTTCTGGTATCCTAACGTTTCTTGTAGTCCTGGTCTTCAGGCAAATATCCCCTCATCGAGCACGAGTACGATGCTATCGTCGTGTGAGTAGCATCCCGGATCAATAATAAGTTATTTCAGAGCTGAGTATGCGTCATTTTAGTGGCGCCGGTGGTGCAGGCCTTCGCGCTGCCTTCGGTCTTGCAGAGGCTGGCTTCAACACGGCGTGCATTACCAAGTTATTCCCTACTCGGAGTCACACTGTCGCGGCACAGGTATGTTGTGTGATATTCAGGCAGGTTTTGATGCTCATATGGCATTTACAAGGGTGGTATCAACGCTGCTCTCGGTGTAAGTATATCTTGATGTGTTTATACTCTTTTCACTTATCAACGACCTTTAGAACATGACGGAAGACGACTGGCGATGGCACATGTACGATACGGTTCGTCTCACTTAACCTGTTATGCTCGTGGGATACTGAAGTCCAACAGGTTAAAGGCTCTGATTGGCTTGGTGACCAAGATGCTATCCACTATATGTGTCGCGAGGCTCCAAGATCAGTTATTGAGGTAGAGTTGACTCGTGCATGCATGATTTTTGTCTTATCTTCGTTCCTAGCTTGAACACTACGGTGTTCCGTTCTCCCGTACCAAGGAAGGGAAGATCTACCAACGTGCCTTTGGTGGTCAGTCTCTGAAGTATGGCAAAGGCGGTCAAGCATACCGTTGCGCTGCGGCTGCTGACCGTACCGGACATGCTCTCCTCCACACCCTTTACGGCCAGTCGCTCCGACACAACACGAATTTCTTCATCGAATACTTTGCCCTTGACTTGATCATGCAGGATGGCGAGTGTGTTGGTGTCATTGCGCTCAACATGGAAGATGGTACGCTCCACCGCTTCAGGGCTCACAAAACGGTTCTCGCAACTGGAGGTTACGGTCGTGCATATTTCAGCTGCACGAGTGCGCACACTTGCTCTGGCGATGGTAATGCGATGGTTGCTCGTGCTGGTCTTCCTTTGCAAGATCTGGAGTTTGTCCAGTTCCACCCAACTGGTATATATGGCGCCGGCTGTCTCATTACTGAGGGTGATTTTCTTTGTACAATATATTTGCCCCGTTGCTCATTTTGTATCAGGTTCTCGTGGTGAAGGAGGTTACCTCCTGAACTCTGAGGGTGAGCGTTTCATGGAGCGTTATGCACCCACTGCCAAGGATCTTGCTTCCCGTGATGTCGTATCTCGTTCGATGACGATTGAGATCCGTGAGGGCCGTGGTGTTGGACCTGAGAAGGACCACATTTACCTGCAGCTCAGCCATTTGCCCCCTGAAGTTCTCCACGAGAGGTTACCCGGTATCTCCGAGACTGCTGCTATCTTCACCGGAGTCGATGTCACGAAGGAGCCTATCCCAGTGCTACCTACTGTCCACTACAACAGTTAGTGTCTCCACTCGCGCTATCTGGATTATAACTGACATCATCGATAGTGGGTGGTGTTCCCACTAAGTACACTGGCGAGGTGTTGACCGTTGATGAGGTGAGTTTGCCCTACTTGCACTCGTCGGCATTTTGCTGATACATCAGGATTAGAATGGCAAAGACAAGGTTGTCCCTGGTCTATATGCTGCCGGTGAGGCTGCTTGCGTGTCCGTTCACGGTGCCAACCGTCTTGGTGCAAACTCTTTGCTGGATCTTGTTGTCTTTGGTCGCGCCTGTGCTCATCACATCAAGGAGACGTTGACTCCCGGAAAGTCTCACAAGGCTATTCCTGAGGAAGCTGGCCTCCAGAGCATAGAGTTCTTGGACAAGATCAGAAATGCGAAAGGCCCCAAGCCTACTGCCGATATTAGGCTGGAAATGCAAAAGGCCATGCAGTCCGATGCTGCCGTCTTCCGGTGTGTTTCACTGATTTCGTGCGAACAGAAATAAAACTGACGATCTTCCCCAGCACGCAAGAGAGTCTTGATGAGGGTGTTGAGAAGATCCGCCAGATTTACAAATCATTCGAGAATGTTGGCATTAAAGATAGAAGCATGATCTGGAACTCGTACGGCCGATGGTTACTTGATGCTGATCCCTGACTCACGCTTTTATCTTAGTGATCTGGTTGAGACTCTCGAGTTACGCAACCTCCTTCAGTGTGCGGTTCAAACTATCACGGCTGCAGCAGCTCGCAAGGAGTCCCGAGGAGCTCATGCACGAGAGGATTACCCTGAGGTTCGTGATTGCATTACACCTTGCACCAAATTTATCTCAAGCGGGGATGTAGCGTGACGACGAGAACTGGATGAAACACACCCTTACATGGCAGGGCGATGTCAAATCACCAGATGTCACGATCAAGTACCGCGGTGTCATTGACAAGACTCTTGATGAAAATGAATGCAAGGCAGTCCCGCCATTCAAGCGCACATACTGATCGGTTTTGGGGTTGAATTACGTACATATTTGGGACAAAATTTCCGTTAACTGTTGTATGCAGAAAATTATTATTATTTTGACTAACAAGAAGGACATAAATATTTGAGATAATGTATCCACGTTCCCATCCTTGTTCGTTGACCACCATGTCGAGCAGAGCAGGCGGCCTGTACGGCGGCATCCAATTCTCTTCAGGCGCAACTTTTAGTCTCTCTTCATCATCTTCACCAGCCCCGCCCACAGTATCAACACCTGCTCAAAAAGTAGAGAAAGTCGAAGCCATCGCAGTTCCGGCGGTTTCAGCACCAGCACCAATCAACACAAGCGACGATGGATCTAAGGCAGAGGATGGAAGTATTGGAGGAACAGAATCTGGGTCTGGGGCAGTTGTAGGAAAGCTTTCAGCCGGTATCTCCCCCTCCCCTGCACATCGCGTCTAGAAGCAAAATATTGACCGTCGCAATCATCATGCTACCCGTGTTTTCTTCGGACTCGCAACAGGATGGTCCGCTGCACTTGCGTTCGCCCCCGTTCGCCGTGTACCAGCAAAAACAGTCAAACCCGCTTTAAACCGCCTTCCTGTAGGCGCCACGGCCGTACCCACTTCTGCAACAGCCACGATTCCCGCCGCCACGTCAGCTTCGGGCCTTTCCGCCACAGCCATTGTCTTCGCTCCACCAGAACTTGTAAAACCTGGCGATCAACAAGAAGAAGTCAAGGACGACACCGCCCAGAAGGACTCTGCATGGCGTAAAAAGGAAGGCTGGGGCAAGAAAGTCAAACCTCCATCCATGATACTTGATGAAGACATCAATGGCTTCAAGGCTCAGCATAAACGCAGGGCCGGTGGAGGAGGAAGGAAAGGCAAGAAGGTATACATATTCCTCCTTCGCATTTGGTGCTTTCATTGATCCTCCGTATGCAGAATAAGAATGCCCCAGTTTTCGCGGTATGGGATCCCATGGAGCTTTACGACACACTCAAGCCAAATGACTACAACGAATATAAAATGTGGAAGCAACGTGACCGTGTCGAACGGGCATCCGAACGTGCGGCTGAAAGGAAGCGTGCTCGCGATGCTATAGAAAGAGGAAGCGATCACACAGCTACCGACAGTGAAGACGAACGCCCGAAAAAGAGTGGTGCGCAAACTACCCCTAAATATTTGGCGAGGCTTAACTTCTGGTTTCAGGGAGATTTGACAATGAGTCTTTCGATAAGTGGACTCGTGCGGATGATGAACGTCCCCGTGGACTTGGAGCCTCCAATGTTCCCCCAGTTCTGGTCGACCGTAATATGTCAGGAGAAGAGGCTTTTCGGAGGCGACTTGCGATGTCTGCTGGTGCTGCTGTTCGAGTACCGTCACCTACCCCTGTAGACCATAACATGTCGGGTGAGGAGGCCTACCAGCGTCGCCTTGCCATGGCCTCTGGAGGGAAGCACGCGTCCACATTATCTGCGTCCGCTTCCCCTCTCCGTCAACCTTCACCAGGCGCTGCAGATGACGATGACAGCATCCCTGGATTTTCATCCACTACCCAACCGTCTATTCCTTCAATTCGTATCGAAACAGGGGAAGAAGCGTATCTGCGTCGCCTGGCGATGTCGTCGAAACTCCGTCCTACTGCTTTACCTTTTGAGCCACCTAGCCGATCTCCTTCAGCACAACCCCCGCAACCAGTGACATCCATGCCTGCACCTCCTTCTCCCCCTCCGTTAGCATACAACCCTTTTGCACCCCCAACGAACATTCCGCCGCCGCCGCCGCCACCATCTCATATACCAGCTGCATTCGAAGACAAAGTCAAGACTGCTGCAAGTATTGCAGCTCGCCTTAGTGCGCTTGCTGCTACTGCGAGTGCGTCGGCGCCAGGATCAAGTTCACCTGCCCCACCACCGCAAGAGGAGGCTCAAACACGGTACGTTCCACTGGGAACATCCATCGTCAGATATGTCTGACCTTTGCCTCAGCCCGGATCCGCATGGGTTTGCTGCTCGTTTGATGGCTAAGTGGGGACACAAGGAAGGTCAAGGCCTGGGTGCTGATGGGAGCGGCATTGTAAATGCTCTCACTGTGGAACAAGTCGCTGCACAAGGCAAAGCCAAGAAGAGTCAGAATCAACCGCAAAGCCAAGGGAAAGGAAAAGTAGCAATTGGCTCAAAGATGGGTCGGATCATCAATGACAATGAGGACGCCAAGGGTCGTGAAGACCGTTTAAGGTTTGGGGAGCCCAGTCGTGTAGTGGTGCTAACCAATATGGTTGGACCGGAAGATGTGGACGATGGCGATTTAAGAGATGAAATTGGTGAGCCTAGGAGATTCCGCTCCGTTGGATGTTGACTGACCTCTCTCAGGTGAGGAGTGTTCGAAGAATGGAACCGTCGAGCGAGTTATTGTTCATCTGGCTTACCCTCCACCGGCGGAGCCTGAGGAATCTGTACGCATATTTGTATTGTTTGCTGGCCCCTCCGGTGCGTGGAAGACTGTGAGGGAATTAGATGGAAGGTACTTTGGCGGGAGAGCTGTCCGGGCGAGATACTATCCAGAGGTTACTTTCTTGCAGCATGATTTGGACGCCTCACTTGCTTAGTTGGGTTGTCGTAGTATGGTTGATGTATTTATGTAAAGTATCTGAACTTGCTTTCATGATCATGACCGATGTTGTTCTGAGGATGGGTTGGGCTACATTCCGTTCAACTCCTAGCCTAGAAGTGCGCCCTTGTCATTTTATGGAATCAGTGGGAACCTACGAATCTCACTGATCCAGATCTCAAATCATCTCTCGGGGAAAGATTGTGTCCCCAAGGATAGGAAAATTTGAGAACAGATCATGGCTCAGAGTCAGACAACAAAATGACATCGCCGATGTAGATGGGCCTTTCCCTCTTTCGAATCTCGATTCTAAGGGAAATAGTTTCGACCGGGGGAGCTCGAAGTTCAGTAGATGACCAGCAGAAATTGCAAGTCGCTTCACCTCTTCCGCTGACATATTACGATCAACTTAAACATTGGAGGCACAAAGCGTTTAACGTTTATCATTCGCGGACCGCAGGAGACCGCTTCGCTGTCAAATTTCCCTGAAGCTGTAACGTCTTCAATGTTGCCACCCCGTGCGAGGAAAACACGAGTAGCGTGAAGATGGTGACAGTCAATGTTATCCTTATATCCAAGAGTGTAAGAAAGCAACGAGCAAGACGAAAACACTCCAGGACAGAACGTCCCAGAAAAACTACATCCCGGACGGTAGGTGTTTTCCGCCTTTGGAATGCGATACGAGTAAGTAGATGAGTATCGATTTTAATGAACTAAGGCGATGCTACATTGCACCATTAACGTGTTGGTATACTACCACTCGGTCGTCGATCTTTCAAAATACTTGTGCCGGGCATCGCGGCTTAGTATATGGACTGCAAAATTGCCTGCATCAATCATAGCCCACCCGTTGGGCACCCTCCGCTTGGAGTTGGGCGGAAGCGGCAACGGTGGTTCCACCGACAACAACTAAATGATAATTATTAATTACTATGCGGCACCAAGAGACTGAATGGACACACCGTCTTTCGCACTTGACGTACGACAGCTTCTATCGATCCTCGATTTTCCGTGCCTTCTTTCACCTTGTGAAACAAATGGTTAGCGAGAACGATGAAAGATGTCAGCAGTGCACATACTTGAGCAGTGATCACCCAGTCCCATATTCCTCCAGGCTCCTCAAGAAGACCTTCACCAGAGTATGTGCGACCACGTTTCCGACGGCCCTTGGGTAACGTCCGAGGTAATGGAGGACCGGGAAGAGCGGCCAGAGGGCGTTCGACTCTCAAGGTGGACAGCTCAAGAACAGGAGATTTGCTGAGCTGTAAGAATAATTCCTTTATACCACGAGAGATGTTTTCGGGAAGTTCATGGGCTTTTGGAGCAAGATGTGGAGGAGTGTGTCTAGTTACGGAGTGGGCTGATCCTTCAGTATCAACGAACCATGGCGTGGAAGGAGGTGTTGCGCCAGTGATGCTACGAGAAGTAAATCCAGGACGCGATGAACTCGTAACTGCGCGGCGAAGAGCTTGCATGCTGTCAATGCTATCAGATGACCTGGCAGTCTGTGCAACCGAGTTTGTACGGATTTTGCCGAGGTTGGACAGGTGCTTGTGATTTTGACAAGTACTACGACTTCTTCAGGCTTTCACTCAGCTGGAACCCGCAACAAGCGCGCAGCAATGGGTGTACGAGCCAGTGTTGTCGTCTGCGTAACCTCATTTCTGCTTGGTCAGTTTAATTTTTGACTACTTCTGTAGTCATACTAACCTCCGCCACCCTCAGGTTCACTCTTCACGCATTGGATTGCAGATTCTCTGACACTGTGGAAGTCACCAGTTACTGACGAGCATCTGTGGACTGCAGCTCTGTACTACTCCATATTGACCAGAGGTCCAGTACAAATTCTCTATGCGCTCTTTGCCATCACTATACTTGGTGGGACGACCATCTTTTGGAGTTTCAATGATTTGGAAGCGGGCAACCTAATGTTTGACGGAGGGAGCATATGTACGTGTCTCCTCAAATCCCCGATTAAAGTCCATTATTTATATCTACTCTCCAGTCCTCTACGGCCTTTCCGTCATCATGTACGCGTACTCCGTCATTCCTAGTCAGTACAAGACTATTGATCATTGGCCACGAAACTAAAGGAATACACCCTAGATCTCCTGGATCAATTCACTGCAATTCCCGCGTATCACGTGAAGGATGCCTTTCCACGTTCACTAAGAGCACCTACTCTTGACCTCGCGTCTCATCACCTAGTTTGCAGTGTAGCGCTGACAGGAGTCCTCATACTTCAGGCTGGTCGGTGGTGGGCTGAACTAGCCGATGGTGACGATGAGGAGGGCTACCTCACTGAAAAGGTTGAAGACAGTGACGTTGCAGATGAGACCAAGTCATCAACACCCCTTGCCACAACTTCGCCATAAAAGTTCACCCTCTCGCCTCTTGTTCACACACAGGGCTAGAGACCCCATCGCAATGCTACTTCGAGCTTGAGATTAAACCCATCTATAGTCATGGCATTATCTGATACCATTCACGATCTTTATGAATTGTATATCTTGTTCCGGGCTGCTACCCTTTTCGTGCAATGACAATATTTCCATTGCGCAGCTACTACTTACATATTACTGAAGTGGCATTGATTGCATCCACTTTACTTCACAATTATAGTGCTCGTCGTAGTTGAACTCAAAGATGAAAAAAGGTATATGTAACAGACCTTGCAGTCTTGTTTCATCCTCAACCGTTTCGCGGAACTATATATTTGAACCGCGGATTTGCAGGGAGTCTACTCCTTTACTCTCTCGCTTGCCAGTGCATGCAGTAACTTGAAGCTTGAAGATGCAGGCGTGACGCGACTCCCGCTTACTTTACTCTTATGCCTGAGATCGTTCGCCAGAGTGCATCCGCATGTCTCATTCTATCGACGAAACCATGGTTTCATGGCAGGTCCTCTGATGGGCTCACATGAAGCAACACCGATGATTATCCATGTGTGAGTTCGTCGGCTACTCCTCCTTTCTGCTCATCCGAGCTACCCCTAATCACTAAACTACTACTACTTCAGTCTTAACTTTGTCCCTTACTACTCCTTTATCCTCTCTTAATTCAGTGGTGAGCACTCCGAGTCCTGGCAGGCCCAACTCCCCGGGCCACCTGCGCCTCGCAGCTTCGTCTATAGTTTACGTGTGGCTCCTGCACCAGTAGTTCATTCCATCAACAAAACCATGTCCTATCTTCCTGTTCCCGACAGCCCGCCTGCGGTGAACATACTTAATCCGCCTTCCCAACCTTCAGAATGAAATTCAAATCCGTTTGCCAGTGCGGTTTCATGACATTGTCGCTCGATAAGAAAGAACTGCGTAGTACTGTACCAATCACGTTGGGCTCTTGTGAGTAAACCTGAATGTCGGAATTTTTAGCTATAAGCGGAGCAAGTTTGCGTTCTACGAACAATCTCGATCTGGGACTCCAAAGATCAGCCTCGTGGATTGTTTCGACTTGACCTCATATCGCGCATTGAATATCTCCTTGGATTTACTATGCATCATGGCACCCCCCCCGCCTTTCCTTGGCGGCACTCGTTTCCTCCATAACGTTCCGCGGTCGAGTGCTAGATAACTTTCAGGATTTATATAAATCGCCCATGACTTACCAGGTCAGTTTTCGAGTTCACTAGTCCCCCTAGCCAGACCTTCATAGACGAAGGAAGATAGTCGTTCCTTCTAATAAGGCGAATTCACAGACTTGGGAACGATACGTGGATTCAAGATCTGGTGGTCGCGGCCTGAACTGTTAACTTCTTATGGTACGTATAGATAATAGAGTTGTGCAGTAATGTCTAGTCTATGTGTAAGTCTCACTCCTGGACAATGTCCTCCTTCCGTGGTCTCGAATCCTTGATTTCTTTGCCCTGGCCAATCAACGTCTGGGCCTCATCATCGATCTCAATACCTGGCTTCATAGTCAGATCACATCCTTGTCGAATAACTGGGTGGCTCACCAAGACCCTCTTCCTTCACGAGACCAAGCACATGCTCCAGCTCCACAAAGCCATCTTTATCGACGTCCAGCTTCTGGATCACTGCTTGTCCAACTATGTCGTCAGGCTTATGCTTGATTACAGCAAGTGCCTTCTCCAGGTCTTTTACAGGGATGCGTCCTTGTGGATCTGCAGAGAACATCTGCAAGGAATTACCAACGCGTGAATCGTATTCTTGCAACTGAGTGTCGATCTTCGTAAGCATGGTCCGAATGCGCTTTGTCAAGGCGCCTGAAGGTGACTTGGGATCCTGAGTAGAATAATTAGTATGGAAATTGCAACTGGGTCCAAATGGCTAACCTCTTCCGCTTGAAGGTTTTCTTCCATAAGGGCGCGAAGCTCATCACGTTCCTTCAGGACGCTAGACTTTGCCGACAAAATTGACAACGCTTCACCGAGCTCCTTCAGTTGCTCAGTAGTCATGCGAGCATTCTCCTCTTCGAACCGTTCAGGATGAAGCTGCACAGAAGAAATCAGACATGGAACGCTCGGATGGAAAGCCAAAGTCACCTCAGTGTCAGGCAAAAGAGACTGTGCAGTGCGTGCTTCCAACTCGTCAGCCTCACGCTTGGCACGGCGCGCATCTTCTTCCTTTTGCTCTTGCTCCTCTTCGTCCTCGATGAGTTCCTCTTGCTGTTGTAGAACTTCGAGCTTTTGTTTGTAGCTAGCACTGTCAGAGTCGACCTCTAGTTCGGCCTCATTGAGCTGAAAAGAAGACGGTGGTGTTAAGAATAGAGACAGCGAGGATGAGAGCACAAACCAAGTTATCTGGCAACCCGCTAAGGACGCTTTCAAGGCTCTTGATTACAGTCGTTTTTCCGTCTTCATCTTCACCAGGCTTGCGGTCGAAATGGAAGGCCCTTCCGAGAATCAACAGTACACCAGAAACGCGATTATGAAGATGCAGCTGAATCCATGTAGTCAACTCGTCCCTGAGTCGTGCAGGGGAAACACCAGTGGTGCGAATCCCACGAGATTGACATGCAGCCTGTAGCTCCGAGGTTGATAATTCATCAACGCCTTCAGAGTAAATGGCTTGATCATCTCGACGAAGGTTCATGAGACGGGAGCGAATGGCGCCCCGGAGGAAATTGTCCGTGCCGAAAGCATTGATGCCCATGTACCGACACATCGAAACGAGTTGCGGTCGAGACAAGTTATCCAGCGTCAGGTCATCGTCAAAAAGTTTAGCGACCTTGATGATATCCTCGGCAGAGGGTGACTCTCCAGTGGAACGAACCCGGCGGAAAAACTCCTCGAAGGCGTCCGAGCCTACTATGTGGGCATTTGCCTTCAAACCCGACTCCCGCAATGTTTCCTGCAGAAACTTGGCCATTTCAAGTCTGACTCGAAGGAGCTTTCGCTGTTTCTCTTCCTACTGCGCATTAGCCAAGCTAAAGGAGCCATTATATTATAATATTCCTTACAGCAGCAAATTTATCCTCAAAGGTCGAGGGAAGCATATTGGGGAATAGCTTTAAAGCGACGGGAAGTAGGAGCTCCATGAACGGCACGACGATGAAAACGGCAAAGGGAACGAGTCTGAGCAAGTCTTGTGTCGTGCGCTTGAGCTAGATACGAACAATCATGAATGTTACAGTCAACCGGGTCAGACATGGCACCCTTACCTGTCGCCGTTCTCTCCGGGTCAAGCTCTCTCCATGAAGAATCTTCCACTGCAGCCTGCCGGAGATCCTGACTTCAGAAACAAGTAGCTTCGAGCCATGCCAATAGTGCGCAGCTTCATGTTTTACTTTCTTCCATACCCGAGTCATGAGCGGTTGGTCAGGCGCAGGCGCAGGGAGCGCAGACTTTGGGTCAGAAGAATCACTGGATATACTTTTGGTTGTAGCATCACGGTTTCCGGGAGGTGGAGACGTTGATGTGCTCTGGGCGCGGTAGGAGATAACAGCATAAGTAGGGGAGCGCTGCAAGACGGAGTGGGTATTAAAACGGGGGCTAAGAGTTGAGATGTAACGAGCGGTTCGTGCTTCGACGAGTTGACGACTATAACACCGTACAAAGCCGGCTTGCTGAGAGCGCGGTAGCCATACCGACATGAACGTTAAGAGCAAAGTTGGAGAGCTATAGCTGGATGAGTTGCTCGACCATAAAGTTCAAGGTAACGCGTTCCCTCGGCAAAACTTCAAGAATCATCCTTTGTCCTTGTTTGCGGTCAAGGTCGTCTGACTCTCTTCTCGTTAAAGTACAGATATCTAGCTGTACCTTCATGTTGTCACTGGAGTTACAAGGCTGTTTTTGCTTACATGATATGATCTGAGGACTTGACCATGGACATCCATGACCCCTGCAGTGCAGCTTATAAGAAGGCGAGGCGACAATACTTGAAGACCACAAAAAATAGAAGTAAAGACATAGACGCAGAATGGACCTCCTTCCGAGTAGCGGAGAAGAGATATAAGGCCCGATTCCCTCCTCCTGATCTCAGTCATGTCCTAGATTTAGCATCCACATCTTGGGATGCTGAGATGCTAGCCAGTGGATGTAGCTTATATTGCAACGGGGTTGAGATCAAACCGCTTGGTCAGAGTGACTCGGCCTCCCCCTGCGTTGCGAACGTCTGCAAAGCATTCGCCGTTCCAAGCGTCCCAGGTGCGCAAGAGATTTGACGTGGAAAAAATCATGCGGGTGACATCAGAAACCTTTCAATAGGTCTTGTTATACTCCCATCGTTCGTTTCCCCGGAGGATCAGCGACGACTAGTGCGATGGGCTCTTCGCGATCATGCACGGCATCCCAACGAAACGAACCTTGATGCTCACTACATCTTACCTGACGAAGGATTGTGGAATGCACATCTCAGCTCAGACGCGTCTCTGGTTAACACGCGAACTCATATACCAGAGTCATCGCACTCAAAATATGAGTCCTCCGGACCGAGGCAATTGATATCTAATACACCGGCTGATCCCGCCAATTTTCAGGCGATGTTGCATTCGCCAAAGCCTCCACCCACGCCGTCACCGAGTGTTTCGCCGACATCACCCACCGCGCTTATTTCCAAGTTGCGCTGGGCGAATATTGGATGGTCATACCATTGGGGTAGTAAACAGTACGACTTCACCAAGGGCAAGGGTCGCGTCGACGATGAAATCAGAGGCATCTGCAAGCGGGCTGTTCGCAGTGTCAACTGGGAAGAAGTATTCGGTCAATCGGACGAGCATGGATGGGATAACGAGCATTGGAGAACTTGGCACGAGACATATGGTATTCATTCTGGAGGCTCTCGTCGCCCCTTGAACTGACCTCGACGCCACATGTAGAACCTGATGCTGGCATCGTTAATTACTATCAAATCAAGGTATGAGATCTCCCCTCGAATAGACAACGCATGTATCGAGAACCCTGCAGGACACACTCATGGCGCATGTAGATCGCTCAGAAGTTTGTGCCACCTCACCTCTAGTTTCGATATCGTTAGTGTCGAACGCTTATCTTGGTCGGTTCATTAATATCGATATGGCATTTTCCCGACAGGCTTGGCAACGCTGCGATCTTCCTTATCGGAGGTCTATCCAGAGATGTAGAGCCCACAGCGATTCTTCTTCGTTCAGGAGACGCTGTGATTATGTCAGGACCTGCTTGTAGACGCGCCTATCACGGTCAGTGCGAGTACATCGGTTATTCTTGCACGAGGCTTGATTCATCTCCACATAAGGCGTTCCCCGCATCTTAGAAGACACGCTACCCGACCACTTTTCCCTCGGTTTGGATGATGAAGATCTCACGAGTTGGACATCGTATGAATCATACATGCGAACAACTCGAATTAATATCAATGTTCGCCAGGTCTTTCCAAAGGGGTTTGATCCTGGACTGCATGTGGAGAATTGATGATATAGTTCAAGTTGGCAAAGCACCGTATGATTCTAGTAGTTTTAATGTCCGCCGGTGCCACTCTTCGTTCAAGCTGATTACCGGTCTGGAGCTGTTCTCATCTAACAGGGAGCACGAAGGGAGCACGAGGATGCAACGAGGACGATATATTTGTATAAATGACATCAGGTGGTGATGGACTGGCACTAATGACAACGTCGATCTGGTATCACAGAAGCTTCCAAGTGGATCAAAGTGGATCTGTACTTCATAAGATACTATGAATATTAATCGTGATTAATAGCTAGCCACCGTTCTGAGCTATACAGATCGCAGTTAGTCTACGCTAAAGCCACGCAGGCGTTTTAGCTAGTGCGTAGATAAGATCAAATAACTTGCGATCCGCCTTTCAGGCTGTCATTGCAGTATGGAAAAGAAGTAAGTTCAATTACCATTCTGAGCGCGATACATTGGCCGAGAGAATACTGCGGTAGCATGAAACAAATAGGGACTAACTGCAGCTTCGAATCATAGTAAGGGTACCTCGGGTCCAGCCCAGAAATCTATCAGCACTCTTCTTCATACCTGTCCATACTGTCATAATGCCTAATTCCGGGAGAAAGCGGCCGCCAGGCGCTCACTTCCTCGGCAGCTTCATCTGATTGAACATACCTTGACGTCGTCTGCGCTGACGGTTCGCTTTCTGAATCTGAGCCACATTCCGAAATGAGCTTGTCGTTGATGTCCCCCTCTCCGCCGAGAATCCGCGCCAAAGCCTCCATATTGACGCGTCCCGAGCCCCGACTCACCTCCACACCGCTCTCTGGTATACGTCCAGGGTGATCTGCCGCAGCACCAACTTCTTCTTCCCACTGGAGTCTGAACAGTGGTTTCAGGGCCTCTTGTTCCTCTTTGGTTCGAAGAAGCTCTTCGAGTTCACCTATTGCAAATAGCTCGTCATCAGAAATGTGCTCCGAAGTCCCGCCACCTCGGAGAAGGGCCAGTAGCTGGAGACGAGAAGGAGGGCGTTTCGAATTGTGCGGTAAATCACCAAGGAGATGCGTTGTAAGGGTAACAGTTGGCGGAGATAAACCAGACGAGGAAGTATCAGAAGGCGTTATTAAAGCGCCAGGATCCTCGGATACAATATTTTCCAACAGCGAATGACATTTCGCAGACAGAGGATCGAGTAGAAAACGATATGCCTCTTCAACATTAGAATGCTTTGTTTTTCGTTTCTTATGGAGCTGGTGATGATGGGCTTCAGAAGTTTCACTGATAGAAGACGATAAAAAACCCTCGTCCTCCTCGCTATCTTCATCCGCCGGATCCGTTTCAATTACGATACTAGCCTTTCCGAGCGCGTTCATTTTCATCGACCATATCTCCTCTTGAAATTGAATGACATCTTTGATTCCTTTCGCTACAATAGAGCGCTTCGGAACTTTGGACCGGGCGGACGCACCACGACCCTTTCCCTTATAGACGAATTGGTCGAGCCAAGGGACTTCCCTGATCCATTCCTCGATTAGATCATAGCATGCTTTGTAACGTGATGTGACTACGCCACTCGCGAAACCAAAGCGCGATGCAAGCGCCTGGGCTAGCTCGCTAAGGTGTGGGAGGGGGCTGCGCGTTTCTGCTTCAAGTGCGAGAATGAGCATCGCACAGGCGATAGGAGGGGTGGGAGCCCGCAATACTGGTATAGCGCAAGGCTGCCGGCTGATGATACCCGATAGTGATGTAGCTGTTCTGAGTATTGCGTGGGGCGACAGCGGTGTGATGATTGTAACGAGGTCCGGAGGTAGTTGAGAAGTGGTGGGCGTTTCGGGGTGCAATAGGGACTGAAGATGATCGTGGAGGATGGGAAGATGAACTGCAGGGTCTGAGGGATTTAAGTTAAAATGGAGGAGAGATACGACGGCTACGAATGCGCGGGACAAAGAGAGGGGTGAGTCATCAAGGAAGAAGGCAATGTCGCGAAGAGAATCGGACTTGTGTGCCTCGCGTAGGGCAATAGCCATAGATGCGCCGGCGGTTAACTTTGCCTTACGTCCCCACCTGTATCTGCCATTGGTCATGGCTTGTGTGAAGATGGTTTCTGCTCGTGGGGATAGACCGGGATTTTTCAACTTTGTCAAGACAGAATTGATAAAAATGCTCATGGCGATCTGAATGCATGCGGAGGGGTGAGTAAAGTGGCAAAGAAGGGAAGAAGGAAACTCACAGAGTTCCTCCTATCGCGGGCTTCCTTGTGCTGCCCAGCGAGATTCCAGCCTTGGTTGTGAAAATTTTTGATAGGTGGGGATGAGGATGAGATCCATGAGGGATGTTGAAACTGGCGCAATGAAGATTCATGGAGTTCTGTATGGGATGAAAGGACAAACTGAGCGGGGTCAGATAAAGTACCACATTTTGTGCAAATTGACGAGCAAACGTCGTCGTCCCAGACAGATGTTCCACCACAGTCTGGGCAAATCATCATGAGTTGAACGACGTAGATCTTGATCTAATGGTGTGTTCAGACCCCGGAGACCTCGTGCTTTGAGAGAGGTTGAATATTGACTTGGAAGATGAACGTTGCGTAAGGTTTATTCTCAAATGCTCCTGGTTAACGCCTATACAGAATCCAGTTTTGGTGGTGATGACCCTGCGATGTGATCTGACGTTGGCATCTGGTGTGAGTTCATACTTGGTGCGTGGTAGCTCCACAACTGCTTAGCCCCTCGCCATTAATATTTTTAACTCACCCCAGATTTCCCTTAAATACCACCCTGGACGGTCCTTTCTCTTCCTTCATAACATCGCCTGTCATGTCTCCTCCTGCCAGCGTTGACTTTGAATCCAAAAGCTCCACTCATGTCAAGCGCAGACTCTCCAGCGTCAGCCAGAAACCCGCTGTCCGCGCTTACTCTTCCCTCACCGTAGGTTTAATCTTCCATCTATCCCCCCCAGACGCTGACCCTATCATAAGCCCATGTGGGCAGGTATCGCTGGTGCTGTTGTGAATGGCGGTCAAGGCTTTGAGATCGCAATCTCCATACACGACTCTGTCTACAACACCGATTTCTCATCCGCCGTTGTCCCTTACACTTCTAATGATCCCGCGAAGAACTCTTCTGAGATCGAGAACCATGTTCTTCAAACCGTCAAGAAGTTCTCACAGGAGCACTTGTGCAAGTTCCTCGGAGCTGGTGTTACTCTCGGTCTTTTGAAAGAGGTAAGCGCCCCTCTATTCCATTTACAAACATCGACCCTTACCTATTTCGACAGTGTCCCAACCTCTGCACTCACTTGTGGCTTGAGACTGATATCGTCCCGGTCGTTTTCAATATCAAGCCTTTCCATACCGATTCTCTTACGCGTCCCAACATCAAGCACCGCATCTCATCGACTACCGGTTCTTATGTTCCCTCCGGTTCTGAGACCCCCACAGTCTATGTTGACCCATCCCCACTTTTGGAGCAGAACAACACCTTCCAGGCAGGTGTTGCCACAAAGCTTCCAATCCCACGTACTCTCGATGAGCAAGCCGATTCTGCTGCCCGAAAGTGTATCATGTACTTCGGCCCAAACAACAACCCTCGTCTCACCATCGGCCCCCGTAATCAGGTTACCGTTGATGCAGCCGGCAAAATCCACCTCATCGATGATCTTGACGTGTTCAGGAAATCCGTCGGAGCAGGTACTTGGAATGCTGTCAACAAGCTCGCCGATGAATTGCGAGAGAAAAAGGTTAAAATTGGTTTCTTCTCTTCTACGCCTCAAGGAGGTCAGTACCATCGTTAATTCTCATATTCCTCGGGGTTCTAACTAGCGTTATCTTTTCCATCGCTTGCAGGTGGAGTGGCCTTGGTACGTGTCATTCATGGATCCCGTTATAGCCTTCTAATCACACCCATGACAGATGCGACATGCTCTCATCAGATTCCTTTCTGCTCTGGACGTTGATGTTGCTTGGTACGTAACTTTGTGCCTTGCCCTCGTGCTCGCTTTCCTTTCCATAATCAGATGCTGACTTACGACCGATTGCTAGGTATGTACCGAACCCATCGCCGAGTGTATTCCGCACGACGAAAAACAACCACAACATCCTGCAAGGTGTCGCTGCTCCAGACCTTCGTCTCACTCAGGAGGCGAAAGACCAGTTTGATGCATGGATCTTGAAAAACGGGCTTCGATGGACTGCGGAGGGCGGGCCCCTGGCCCCTGGCGGTGTCGACATCGCTTTCATCGGTGAGCCCGGAGTCCACATTCTTAGCTATTGGCCTCTCATCACTGCGTCCTTCAGATGACCCACAGATGCCTGGTCTCATTCCCCTTATCAAAAAAGTCAGACCCGAGCTTCCCATCGTCTACCGATCGCACATCGAGATCCGCAGCGATCTTGTGCATGTGAAGGGATCTCCTCAGGAAGAAGTCTGGAACTACCTCTGGAACAATATCAAGTTGGCAGATCTCTTCATCAGTCATCCAGTCAGCAAGTTCGTTCCTAGCGATGTCCCGATACAGAAGTTGGCATTGTTGGGTGCCGCCACTGACTGGTGAAGCTAATTTTAAATTTACTGCTTCATTTGTTGACTTTTGTTTGCAAGGCTCGATGGGTTGAACAAGGAGCTTCACCCATGGGACAGCCACTACTACATGGGCGAATTCCGGAACCTTTGTGTGAAGGAGAAGATGAACGAACTCCAGTGGCCCCAGCGCGACTACGTTGTCCAAGTTGCCCGCTTCGACCCAGCGAAGGGTATTCCCAACGTCATCGACTCTTACACTCGCTTCTGCAAGATGCTCAAGGAGACCGGAAAGGCCACCGAAGAGACTATGCCTCAGCTCCTGGTTTGTGGCCACGGTGCTGTCGATGACCCAGATGCCAGCATCATCTACGACCAAGTCATGAACCTTATCAACTCGGCTGACTACAAGCCGTACTCGAAGGACATTGTGGTGATGAGGATACCTCCCAGTGACCAACGTGCGTGATGTGTGCGAGAGGTTGCAGTGACGTAGGACTGACATTCACCCTGTCCAGTTCTCAACGCCCTGCTGGCTAACGCCAAGATTGCCCTTCAGCTTTCCCTTCGTGAGGGCTTTGAGGTCAAAGTTTCCGAAGCCGTGCATGCCGGTATCCCTATTGTGGCTTCTCGCACAGGTGGTATTCCTCTTCAGATCGTGCACGGAAAGTCGGGCTACCTCACCGAGGCTGGCGACAATAATGCGGTTGCCAAGTACCTTTACAACTTGTACACCGACGAGAAGTTGTACCAGGAGATGAGCGAGTACGCACGCACGCACGTCTCCGATGAAGTAAGCACTGTCGGAAACGCTGCCGCTTGGCTGTACCTAGCTGTCATGTACAACCGCGGGGTGAAGATTCAGCCCCAAGGTGCATGGCTCAACGACATGTTGAGGGAGGAGACTGGCGAGCCCTACGTCGCGGGCGAGCCTAAACTTCCTCGTGGTGGATTGAACATGCAAGGTTAAAAATATTTTCGTGGATGTTATCGTTGAACAAAGGTGTAGGTTTTTAGCTGTAGAAATTGTGCAGTAGATGTACCACTAGATGTATGCATATTTTACTCCCTGTTGTCGCAATTGTACAACTTGCAAATTGTTTCTGAATCTTTTTGAGAAAAACACCCGAAAACACTGCTTTGGACGCGGTGCAGTCAGTGGCCATTCTTAACATTAAACTACTTCTAATAACTTTCCGACGAATGCTGTTACTCTGAAGGCGGATCTTGCACGCGAAAGCAATCGAACCAGTGGTCACACACGAACATCTAGTTGGGTCCTTGAAGATGATGGAAGTCGACACCCACTCGCCACCCTCAAGGATGACACGTTCCTTCAACTATTCACTAAAGCGACCACGTTCTCCTGAGTCTCCGAGTCAGGAACGCCAACCGGTGGGTAGCGTCGATTATTCGCGAGATACAATAACTCACAACTGGTTTGCCTTGCGAACAGAAGCGTTCAACGCTTGCTTTAGAGGATGGATATCTCAGTCTGCGAGCAACTTCTACGTTCTTTTCTGCCAACCAAAACGTGAATGGCATTGGCGACCATCAGCCGAGCTCAGAGGATTGGGTCAGGCGAGCGAGCGACCTCTCTATTGCAGCTCCACTTAGCGGCGGTCCTGTTCCTTCGTCCAGTGACGACAGTGGCCAGGCCGGGCTGGATGAGAATATGGTGAGTGGCTTTTGGTTTTGGCATTTCTACATTCACTAAATACTTCCCAGGCCCTCGATCTAGACGAGCCTGCAAAATCTTGCTCTGCGGTGCTTGTGTCTTCATCAGGACGGCAGGCACACCCTCCGGCTCAACAGCCACTTGCATCGCACACTAGTCATCCCCAGCACCAATCTCAGCAACCCACAGCATTTCCATCTTCGCCTTCGGTCGTCACTGAACATGCAGATGCACGGCCATTAACACCAATCGTGCATCAGCAACAGCCTCCTTCGATATATGCGCAGCCTCATGTATCACCAGACGCATCATCGGATCAGCAGGAATTGCAGCCGGAACCACCTCAGAACCACCACCTTTTCCGAACTACATCATCTGGAACGCCAATTCAACCCGCACATCTAACCAACCAATATCCGGGACAAGTTTCATCCTCTGGGAGAAAGCAGCGCTTTACGATGGGACCACGTGCAGACTGCCTGAAGTGCAGAATGGGCGTAAAGGGACATTGGATGCACTTCGACTAATGAGAACCCTTTGATTCAACTTAGAGCTACAATAACAGGTGACCATGTACTCTACGTTGCTGTAGGGGTCTTGGTCGGTTGCTGGAGTACTTAATTACATAGTCACTTTCTCCAGCAAGATAGGGGTTGGATGAATTTTAGCTCTGTTTACCAAAACCATTGGTTTTAAACATGTCACAACAACCTAATCTGCAGTAGAGAAATTTTGTTTGGAAATGAATGAACGACGATGGCGAATACCCTTTCCCTATTCTGGGACCTCTCCTCTGCTTCGCAAAAGCAACGTATTGATGCGACAGTCAAGCTCGTTAGTTCACTTGAGAAGTTTCAAGCACAACACACTCCAAAGGTTTCGCCGGGCTCCGAGGATGATGAGGAAAATGTTGGCCCAACAGACGGCCTGGATGCCTTGAATGCGCATGATGTCGCGTACTCTATACGGCGGCTGATAAGAGGCCTTGCCAGTCCTCGAGAGAGTAGTCGCCTCGGTTTCAGTGTCGCGCTCACAGAGGTATGTGCCTCCTTCCAGAACCGCATCAATATTCGTACGAGTTCACATCTATCATTCAGTTGCTCACTCGGCTGGACACTATCACATGCGCTCAAATAATCTCAATCATCGTCGACGGATCGAAGACCCAGGGGTCTATGACCGGTCAAGAAGAACGCGATGTCTTGTTCGCTCGACTCTTTGGACTTTCCGCTGTCATTCACTCAGGCCTCCTGGTACGGCAGACTCCGCTATCGACATCTCCTTCATCTGCCACGAATCCGTCCAGCCTTGAGAGCTATAAAGAGCTCATCGACCATCTTCTTAATCTCGGCGAAAAGAAGTCCTGGCTACGAGAAAGTGCTTGGTGGACCCTTGGGCATGCTATCGATGCCGTTATAAAATCTTCCGTCGAATGGAAAGAGGAAGCACTAGCTTCGACGTTCGAAGTCGTGTATGGGCGTAACAAAGATCTCTGGACGCCAGAAACGGTCTCCGTAACGTTAAAATTACAGCCCGCGATGCCCGAGCATAATTGGAAAAAGACTTTAGCGCCAACATTCAAAGATGCTGACATTTTGGCCCCCGCCAACTTTTCGACTCTCGGGCGCATATTGAAGGTTTGAGTTATGTGCATCGTGTAAGATCGAATAATTGACATTTCTTCGTCTACTACATAGGAAACGCCTGGCGAAGATGAGTTGCAAAAAAGTGGTACGGGAACATGGAAAGCGCAATTGCATTATGTATGGAATGTCATTTTCGACAGTTTGCTCCCTGAGAGTGAGTCTGGACATCGCCGGAACGCGTTATTTCAGGAGTTCTTTAGAGTGGTAGTTGACGGTAGGTTTCTTTATCACATATCTTACATTTTCAATTCAATGTCCCATGCAGATGCCTTGTTTGGGCCGTCCTCTTCTCCTGAACGCAAGTTTTGGGGGTTCCTTGTCTTCAAGAAAGCGTTGGGTCGCGTGGACGGCACCGATCTACCCATGCTTTTCACCAAAAATTTCATGCGGTGTTGGATTAACCATCTTTCTCAAAAAGACCGCCACCTGCACAAAATATCCCAGGATGTGGTGCGATGGTTCTCGCCTGTCGGTTCATTCTTATAATTACTGATTCCACATTAGGTCAAAGATATCCAAAACGTCGTTCAGCAGAATCCTGAGCTTGGTTATACGTTGATAACTGGGATCCATGGGAGTCAACAGTTTGATAAACTGACCAGGACGAAGACCATAGAATCAATATTGTCGAGGATGGATAGTGACGGTATCATGAGGTACATCCAAAGTTTACTCGAACAAATAGATGAGTCCGGCGAGTACGTGCAATTCCGTAGTCTGCCTGAGATTTTTCACAACAGAAGTACAGGGACGTCGCTGCGGAAGAAGCTAAGAGAATTTGGACCGCAGACCAGTTCGCTGCCCTCGTTCGTAATGGTGCCATTCCAAAGCGTGAAGATTGGATTCAGCTTGTTTTGAATTGGTTCACTGTACAAGGACTATACGTGGTCAAGAAAAAGTCTGACAAGGGGCTCCTTGCTGCAGTAAGTAGAGTCGACTTTCTGACGTATAATATTTGCTTGACATTGTCTCAGCTCCGTGTTACTCCCTCCACTCTTGCTTCCGAGGATTTCCGGCGGACTTGCCGCAGCAAACTTCTTGGTTGCCTCGCCGACCTGACTTCACAACCCACCACATCACAGAAAGGTTTGAGAATAACAGTTTCCTGGTGGTTTTTACTCAATATGATCAGGTGACAAGGCATCAAAGGAGGTGACCATCGCAATTGATGATGAATCCTGGATATCGAAAGTCTTCGCTGTCGTCAATAACTTGGATAAGGACCGCAAGCACGTTGCGTCTCTCTCAGAGGAAAATGAGGAGGAACAACCTCTTATTCAACGAGTTTATAAGACAATCGAGAATCTTAAGCAGGTTCGTCGCTTCCAACTTGCATTTTATTGTATTCATCGCACAAATCAGGTTGATGGTAGCATGAAAGACGCAGCTAAAGGAGTGGGGCTTCTTCTGTCAGCATTTCTGCTCCATTATCGCTGCGTCAATTTGGACGATGATGAACCTGACCCTGACACAGGCGTGCTTGAGGCAAGTGTTTCTTCCATGTTGTGAAGAATTATCCTGACGTTTCAGATGGTTTAGACTTGCCTCGCTGCTACTGCGACTATGTTTCCTGCCGATAGCAAGTCCAAAAAACGCCGAAAATCACTCGCGACCTCACAGCCAGATTCTCCGACGCCGATAGACATGCTAGTTGATGTCCTCATTGGTTTTCTCGAAAAATCCACGTCTTACTTGCGTGCAGTGGCCAACAAGACTTTCTCGTGTATCGCTAGCGCAGCAACGGAAAGTACAATAGACCTTATTGTTGCCGTCAGTAATCATTGCCTGATTATTGATCGTACATACCTTACTTCCCTTCTGAACAGCAATTGGAGCGCCGCGATCCAGCCGATCTGGTCGCCGATGAAGAAGACGAGACAGAAAGCGCAAAAAGTGAAGACGAGGACGAAGACGAGGATGACGTTGAATCTGACGACGACGAATCCGAATTGGACGGTAACGACGAAGCTGCTCTTGCCCTGCGGAAGAAAATTGAGGACGCGCTCAAAGCAAATGGTATCGAGGCTGCCGCTGGTGATTCGGATGAGGAGTCTGAGGAAGAACTAGCGGATGACGAGCAAATGATGGCCATCGATGAACACCTCGCAGAAGTCTTCCGCTCTAGATCTGGTGACAAGCAAGGCAAAGGTATGGCAAATCTTCCTCGTCGATGGACACATAACTTAGGATTCCACAGATGTCAATGCGCAGCGAGAAGCTACTCATTTCAAGAATAGAGTCTTGGACCTAGTCGAGATTTTTGCGAGGAAGATGCCTCAGAGTCCTCATATTCTGCGTCTTGTGGTGCCGCTGATTGAGCTTGCTACCAAGAGCAGTAATGACGAGCGACAACTGTCTGACAAAGCTCGCGGAATTCTCAATAACAAGCTTGCAAAGCTGAAGGAACCGCTTCAGGAAGCAGATCAAGAATATGCAGAGACTATACTGGATGAACTGCATATCAGGGCCCGAAAGGCGAACTCATCGGACGCGCTGGCGACTCTTAATCACTGCAGTCTTTTCATTTGCAGGATATTGGCAAACATTGGTGACGAGAAGCCTATTCTCCGGCTTTACACGGAGTCAATAGTCGATTTCATGACCCGCAAGGCTTCCTCGTTGAACATCGCATTTTTCAAGGACTTTATTACACGTTATCCGGCATTAGGGTGGCGACTCCGGGACGCCATACTGGATACTTCTGCAGAAGCCATCAATGCTTATCGGAAATGTCAGGCTTTCCAGCTGCTAAACATAATTCTTACTCTATCAGCGTCAACGGTGAAAGCTCTCCTTCACTGTCATTGCATTCGGAATAGACTGATGAATCATAGGGTGACCCTGAGGATGTCTTCTCATTCATTCTGAAACTTCACACAAGTGTTCTTCACTTTATCGACTCAGCATGCGATGACCAAGTCTCTCTCTCGGCTGTGCAAATCAGAGATCTTTTGAAATTGGTTATGCTTGGCGTCCGTCAGGCAAGCAAGGTCGACATCGGCGGTCAAAGTGTGTGGGACTCAGGCGCTTGGCATACCCTGCATGAGCGACTTGTCGCTTCGAAGCGGTTCGGATCATCAACAGCCGTACTCAAGCTTTGCTCTCAAGTGGAATCAGCCTTAAAAGCTCAAAACGACAAACAAAGTCATTTAGGAGCACCAAAAAGGAAGGCTGAGGAAGTAGAAGTAGAAGGTGTGTCATCTGACACTAAGCGGAAGAAAAAGAAGAGTAGGCCAACTAGTCAGTCGTAAATTGCTGCACTGTAGCTCGGAATTCTTCCAGTTCCTCCGCCTTGTGTGCCGAAAGTGCGCGAGTGATCGCATGCATCAGTTTGCGCGTCCTACGAAAGTAAAGGTGTTGGGCTCGAAAGAAATGAGTGGCCAGGTATGGACTGACCTAGAGCGTCGTGTGCGCTGCTCAGCGGCAGTTCTACAAAGCTCAGAGCGTTCTGATGCAAAGCGAAGAATGTCGTCCGGAAGACCTGCAAGGCGCCCGCACTCGACGCCAAACGACTCAAGAGCAACGCCAGGAGTGAGTTGGTACAAAAATGTAACGTCCCGAGTTCCATTTATTCGGGTTTCGGTTGTGTAGCCCATATGCGAATTTTGTACCTCCTCGGGGAACTTTCTTTCCAACTCTGTGGCTACTAGCGGATAGTGTGTGATGAATAGCGTCTTACACTTCACATGTTCCACTAGGTGATGAAGGACCGCGTCCGCAATAGCCATCTGCAGGAATAATATCATACGAAGCCCGGTGGAATGACAAATGTAAACCCACCCCATCGGCAGTGGATGTACCCCTTCCCAACTCATCGAGAATCACTAGACTCCTGTGAGTAGCCTTTTGTAGTATGTCGCTTGTCTGCGCCATCTCTACCATGAAAGTCGATCGTCCGCGAGCGAGTTCATCAGACGCTTCACAAGTATCGAAACAGTCACGTATAAACCAGAAAACAGTCACGCACCTCCCATCCTGCTCAAAACCCCGTCCAACAAGCCAAGTTTAACAGCTTTAGCGGGTACATAGGATCCAATTTGGGCCATAATTGCGATGAGAGCAATCATGCGCACAGCAGAACTTTTGCCACCCATATTGGGTCCAGTAATGATGCTGCTTCTGGGATAATCACCTCCCATGTATAATGTGTTTGGAACGAACGGATCTGTTCGTAATGCCTCGATCATTGGATGCCGCCCTTCCACAATTTCCAGGGTATCTTCTTCAATGAACTCTGGTCTCACGTACCCTTGCTGGTGGGCCACATGTGCCAGACTCAGTAAGCAATCTGCAATAGCTAGCTTATTGACCGCATCCCGCATTACCGAGTAGTGGTCCAAAGCAATAGAGCTGAGGAATGATGCAAAAGCTTTGTTAGCTTCCGCATTAAGAGTTTCTTTATACCGGGATAGTTCATCAATGAACTTCTTGACTTCTGGAGTGTGATAGCGTCGCATGTACTTGGTTCTGTAGGTCGTAAGCATAGAACATATCATGTATTCACGAAGATACTTGCGCTGTAACCACCACCCAATTGGTAGGCACTGCTCGATCTTGCGATTTGTTGACTTCAATCAGGTACTGTCTTAAACTCTCAGCGTAACATCTTTTGTAGTCACATTAACCCACCTCAATACCCGCCACAGTCGTCCAGGTGAGGGATGGCTTTCGGAGGAGTTTACGGACTGAACATTAAGTTAGGCAAGTTTCTCATTCATGGGGGGAAATTTAGTACTTACTGGACTTCAGCTCCTCATTCAGTTCTGACTTCACAGTTTCGATTAGCTTTAATCTACGGGTCAGCGACATGAGAGAGATCGCAAGAGATTTACAGACCATCTTATACTCGTACAAGGCAGGAAATTGCTCCGGATCTGTCCACATCTCATCTTTCTTGCCACCAGTGGCTTTCTTCACGTCGATTGCAGCCAATAACGCTTCTGTCGGTGCTTTCAGCTTCGGGAGAGAAGAAAAGATGTCATTCAAGAGCTTTGAATGAAACTCCTCTGAATATTCAGGGAATGCACTCGCAACGCTTCTGAAAGCCGAAAGAAATGAAGCAAGTTCTTGAGGTGTACACTGACGCACGATTACAACGTTATAACAAGTGAAGCGGCAACATGAGTAACCTACCTTCCCATATTGGATACGACACAGACCCCTGGCAAGGTCAGGGAGTCTTTTCAGGACACGGCAGAGATCCACTAGTTGCGGTGAATCGCTGGACTTAATTTCTTCCACAGCGTTTATCCTCTGGTTCAGGATCCTGGTCAAATAATGGTAAACACTGCAGGTGCGATGACCGAAGTACTCACAACTTGTTTGTCAACGGTTTCCCAATCCAATTCTTTAAAAGCCGCGCCCCGAATTTCGTTGACGTGTGATCCAAGATCGATATCAGCGTGCCTTTGGTAGTGAAATCGGTCTGGTTCTGGTATATCTCACTGCGATCAGACATATTAGGAGGTTCGATGGTGACACTAGTCATGCATACGAACAGGTTTGTCATAGTGTTGCCGTTGAGAAGCATATGACTCCCCTCAGTAAACCTCGTAAAGAACTTAACAGCTAGAACCGCATCTGCAATGCTGAATGTCGAGAGATATTTAATTGCGTGTGCCAGAGATACGACAACTAGTTGCGGAAGGCCAGCGACAATAGCCAAAATTTTGTCTGAAACAACCCCGGTCATGAATGTCCGTTTCACATGATACAATGGTTAACATTAGATCTGACCTGGGCTAAATTCTTCTGCGCTTGAAGTAGCTTTGGTCGTATAAAAGTCTGAGATAAAATCAAAAGCTTCTGAGCTGCTCAGCGTAGAATTGAAATGTTCGGTCCTTATCCGTTGGTCATGAGAAGCGCTGCAGATTGTTGTCAACAATGCCCTCCATCCGAGGAATGATCATGCATACCTCGCAAAATGTCCCAACACCTTTTGAGTCATTTTGGTAAGACCTTCACTGGATACCAACAATTCTGCAGGCCTTGTGTGGACAAGTCTTGTCTAACATAGCTATGTGACAATGATCAAAACATAATTACGTTAGACAAACCTCAAGCTCAACGCGCATAACGGTGTCTTGATACCTTATCATCAATAGCCTCAGGTAGATATAATCGATTGTACATACCATGAAAATCATCCCAAATAACGTCACCGGTGCTCGGCGTAATCGCAATCATGCCAATGTTAACTTCACCTTCACCGGAGTCATGTTCGTGAGTTTCGACAAGACACATAAGCGGTGGTGCCGAATATTTATCGAGATCGTCAACAGAATCAACCTCGTCGACATAGCTACGTGTGCAACATGTCGATCGATTCAGTATTCAAGATGGTAACCCTTACGTTGTCGCTGTGTACAATTGAGTAAGCTTGCGCTCAAAAAGAGCGTTCTTGTTCTCGCTGGCTTTCTTGAGGGCGGCTGTCTCTGTTTGCTCAATAATACCTACTTTGTGACCTTTGGAGAGGAGCCTGATTTAGAATAGAATGAATTTTGGGAAACAATTAGGGTTAAGACTTACTTCTTCATATGTACCTCTTTCCTATGGACGGGAATAGAGGCAGTTAGAAGGTTCCGCTTCACGTAGGCTATAATTCCGAGCTCTGTGCTGGCAATCTACCAGTGCTTATGTTCACAACACAAAGACGCAATTTCCGACGAAGTTTACTTACTTTCGCACTTTCTTCGTGAAAATAAAACTTGTAACCCTTCTCAATCATTAGGATCGTCCCAGGATGGTCTTTGATGAATGCCAAAACCTGCACTCATAGTGTGAGCAAGAGAATTGCGAGCATGCAACATACTCTACCTGAACCTCATATGGAGTGTAAGTCTCGCCACTAGGACCGATCTCCGCGGCTTTTGTTTTTCTAACCATGGGCTTAGCACGCGATTTTCGGCTTCCCTTGGTGGTTTTGCGAGAGAACATCGCCCGGAGTTCACTGAATGCAGGGTCTGAATCACTGCCATCCTGAGAACTAGTATCATCCACGCTCGAATTATCTCCTTCGTCAGTACGCCCGGATGATTGTCGGCCCGTTCCGAGCAGGATGCGCTCCAAATCTACTCTTGAGCGTGTTTTGTCTTCCTGTACGCCAGTTGTGCCAACATGCTCATCTGTGGAGGAGGCCTCATAGCGCCACTGACTCGCGGAGGATTCTAGATGTTTTGACTTCAGCTTTTTTATCGGGGGCTGCCTTTCGACGTCAGAATCATCTAAAGTGAGGTCTATGGGGGAGTCCGAGGGGGCACGCTTCTTTGTCACAGAGCGTTGGCTGAAAAATGAAGATATTTGGGGTTGGTTTGGTCTACTGGCAGACTGCATTTCCCGCATCCAAGTTTGTGCGTTATGTCGGGTCTCGGCGTAGTGAAAGCAGATTTTCGATGTGTCGTAGTGCCCCGCGTGACGTCACGTGTTTGTGATTGACTGCAGCTTTATTATTATTTTTTTGTCGACTGCATTTTGTCTATGTACTTCCTCAGGTTACTTCCGCGTTCAACTACTCGTGTAAGCTTCTCGAGCATAGGCTCGTGCTCTAGGGCATTTGGTACTACTTCGTCAACACCTGATGGGACTGTGGTGTCGGAGACAAACCGTTAGTATTGCCCACAGACTGCTGCAAACTCAATTCATGACTTCCTTTAGGTGCTGAGGCTACCCTGAAGCGTTTCTGGGAGACGGTAGGAATTTCCAAGAGAGGTGATGGGTTTACCGTGACGCTTGATACGCGAGCATTGAAAACGCCATCTGGTAATACTATGCTGCTACCTAGGGACAAGCGGTTAGTTGCAACACTTATTGCAAATGAATGGGAAAATCAAGAAATTTTACTGAAACCCCATGCCCTGCCAATGGTATGAATGCTCAACGACGACCTCGCTCCTACCATTGACTAGCGCAGACCTCTATTGCTTCGCGGGCCATAGATGCCTTCCATGATGAAAAAACGCGCTCAGATGTGCGAGATGCTCTTCTTAATTACTTGGACACTGATACAATCTGGTGTGTATTTACCCCATACGACTGGTTCATCTAATCCATAACCCTGTAGTTTTCATCATGACGACCCACCTCCATTGGTAGAGCTCCAACATAAGCACTGGGATCCCTTGCTTGAATGGGCGAGGTCTACGTTCGACGTCGATGTACAAGTGTTTACCTCGGTTTTGCTTCATTCACAATCGGCAGAAACAAGGACTAAATTCAATGACATTCTGACCGAGATGGATCCCTGGGAGTTGGCTGGTGAGTATCCAGCAGCTCTCATTGAAGTTAAGGAGACCATAATGATCATTCTAGCCATGGAACGTGTGACATATGTGACAAAGTCATTCTTGATCGCACTTGCGCTTGTGAAGAGACATCTGACTGTCGAAGAAGCAGCTATTGCTGCACAAGTCGAAGTCTCGAGTCAAATTCAAAGGTGGGGGGAAGTAGAAGACTGTGAGTTTGTGATCGCTATCCCTATTTTCAGGGTGGCATCTCTCCTCCCCTTCACGTGCTCGAACTGGCACTGATTATAAATTATATTACAGCTCACGATGTCGATTTCCATGATGTTCGCAGACAGTTAGGCAGTGCTGCATGTCTGCTTGCGGATATGGTTTAGATAGTAGAGATAAATGTTCACCTTCTACTTCATTGATCATTTTTCCAGGTATATCCATAACCTTCACATCGGGATCAAACATCCGTACTTTTCGTGCGGAATATCCTTCTGTCAATTTAATGACCACTGCCTCAGCCATTTTCCTTGCTCCGTGACATGTTTTGACTTCTCATTGCACTTTCTCGAAATATCGATCTCTCCCCGCGAGAACATCCTTGGCATGCCGAATTGTGCCGCCTATAATCGCCCAACTGTAGGCAATTCACGCGTGCATTCGAGCGCTGGATATTCTCACTGTGCTAGGAGATACATCCAGATAGATGGTGATGAGTTCCGTGTTTGTGTGAAACTTTGATGCTTATCCGCCGATATCGCTTAACATTCAAAGAATCATTCTATTGCGTGTGGGCGAATTATTTATCGACTGCCTGCATGAAAAACATGGCGTTTAGAGAACCGACATTCGTCCCCAAGCACCTTGCCCCAGCGTCAGCACTGCTGATGGCAATGATATAAACAATAACGAGGTCAGGCATGTTTTCTCAGCAAACACTCTACTGACAGCATGAATCGAGGGCCCTTACGCTCAGCATATCAACACGCACCCTTGGACTATTAAGGTTCAGACATTCACAATGTTAGATATAATCAACCCCATGGCGGTCTGATTTCTTTTATTTAATGCTGTGAGAAGTTAATTTTACAGTGAGACTAAGGCACCCGGATTTGCTATCACGGCCAGAGACGTTCGATCAAAGTTTATTGGATGAAGATCATGATCTGATCGGGACGAGATCAGTGTCCCGACAACCACGACCGCTGAGCACGAAGATTGTATGGTAGCGTGATTATGTAGCAAGATAAGGTACGTCTTCCTTCCGTCGGGATTCGCGATGAGATTTAGATACCGTTCTGTACTTCGCAGTCGAGACTGTTTCCCCGCATGATGGCCAAATGTTAAACATAGTTACAGCTGGCTAAGCACTGAGAATGATAACGAAAGTCCTTGATCCGTGCGCCCACAATATTAACGAATAATAATATCTGGCATTGACATCCTCATTGCCTCCTCGGCCTTTCCCATCACTATACAGTACTTATCAAGCACAGGTCATTATTCCAATGGAGCCTAGTGCAGATCATTGTCTTACAGATAACTGCCAGCAACTTAGTTCTGATGTAATATTGATTTGGCCAAGTGCGCCCCGGGATACAATTGAGTCAGCGAAGAGACTCCCGACAAACCTGCCGACCCAGTCCACTGGAATACTCCAACTAGCACAAGCAAACGGGACCTTCGGAAATCTACCCGAGTCAAAGTTTGGTCGAAGCTGCCCAAGTATGGAGTTTGTCGGACTTCTAAAGTAGTATGCTTCCTAAAGCTCATGCCAACAGTGCATACACCCCTTGCTATTGCGAGGAAAACATATACCTCCTCGTGCATCGGTTTTTGGAACAATCTGAGATTAGGGCTATATGGGATATCTCTGTTGTCTTCATATCGAATGTGACCAAAACGGTGATTGCGTTCAGTCAACGATTTTGTGTACTTGAAACGAAACTAAAGACCTGCGGCGCATAGGTTGCTCTGTGGAGTCAAGTAAAGGCATCCGCTCCAAGCGCGGCAGTTATTTGGGACTATCATGTCGTCTTGGTTCTGCGCAGCCTATCAGGGTCTCATCACCGGTTGCTCAATACCTCGCCGAGCATCGAAGAGGAAACTTGGATCTATGATTTCGATTCTATCTTAGAGATGCCTAGTTGTTGGGAAGGTATGCAAACATATATCAATTGGCGTCATATACCATTCAATTTCGGATCTTGTCAAGAGTATGTTAAGAAGACCTTCCCACCAGATTCCGACATCCCACCTCAATATCGAAGGTAAGCTTGAGCTTTTTTTGCCCCTGTTTTGTTTGATATCAAGTTTCTATTTTCATTAGTCGTTTCAGGGTCGTATCTGGAGAACAATATTTGCGTCATTTTTCATCAGATAGATCTCACATGGTGGGGAATAAAATAAAATTATCGCGTTCTGTGGGATCCATTCTAACGATGGCTCCGAGCCTTAGTTATCCTCCACCGGCGAATATATTTCTCCACCGCCTCCTTATCCTATCATTTGTGGACCCCTAGCTGCTGCAAAAGGATTCACAAACAACCTAATGTCGCATTTTGTTTCAATGGAATCAACATTTGAAGGATATGGGACAGTAATGGATCGAGAGGCGTTCGTTAGTTGGTGCTCTAGTACTTACATACGTGACACGTGACGTGGCGCCAGCGTGACCTGGTTCTCTAGTCTTCGCCACTACCAGTACTTTCGTTCACTTGTTCATTTTTTCATCTCTCTTCAGTCCAATGAATGCAGCATCATCGACTTCCACAGTAGCTAATGGCTTTTCGAGTAATGGGGCTACGCCTCCCATCGGACAGTCGGAATACTCTTTCAATGGCAGTCATGATGAGCCAACGAGCTTTGTTAATGGATTCTCTCAGTGAGTCGGCTGACTTGACGAACGCGTAGTTATTATGGATTGACTGAACCTACGCAGTCCTCCTTACCAAATGCACAACGAGGAGATTGTACACCACCTCTATCATGCGGGATTCCAGACTGGCGTACGTGCTCGATTCTTTGAACAGACGAAACCTAACCATTGCCTTTTTAGAATTATGCCGACACCATTCTTGTAGGCGAATTTCCTTGTCCATCAAATTGTCGTACTTAGACCGTATTTTCTATGCAGCATGTGCATCAAAATACCTACCGCCTTCATGCCATCGTTCTTTCAAGGTCACCGCTGCTAGCCCATCTTATGTCCACCTCCCCTCAGACTGGTGCTCAGCGTGTGATATATGTACAGCTAGAACATGAACCAGAGGTTAGCCAAGAAGTACGTGTATCATTTTACTTCTCACTCCGTTCATTTCCGGCGACCGAGCGCGGGGCAGAGATCCGAAGGACATCTGTGACAAACGCCTGCCATCTCAAGTACAATAGTAATTTCTTATCGTGTACAACCACCGTGCTCGGAGGCCGTGCTGGGCGGAACTTCTCATCTAGAGACAGCAAGAGCTGACACAATTATTATTACCTTTGCAGGGCTTTGCTATAGGTATGCATGATTGCGTCCTCCTCATGTCTTTACTTGTATTTATTTTCGGTGTATTTTCAGCTTTAGGATATCTATATTCGTCGGTTTCACTAAGTCTCATCCGGCCCGGTAATGCACGAGGAGTACTTGCAGCCGGTTGTCTACTCGGCGGCATGGATGACCTGTGCAGTTACGCTTATGATGCATGCAGACAGTCGATCAGTGTGGAGACAATTAATGAATGGCTCGAATTTGTCGACACAATCCCTTCATCACCGGATGGATCGCTCACCCCTGAACTGTCACAGACGTCTGTCTTTGGCCACTATGCCCAAAGACTACGAGATGATGTTTTCCAGTTCCTCGTGGTGACACTTCCCAATGCCCTAGAAGTTAATTCATCCGAGGCCGATCCATCAAAAGGCCACACAGGCCGTGACACACTGTTGCATATATTTTCCCTTGTACCCTTCGACATGTTCAAATCGGCAGTTGAATCACGCGCCTTTGAAATTGGTAAATTCTGCTATCGGCGATCAACTATTATTCCGAACATTTATCTTGATATTCACAGGATCTGACCAAGCCCGCTTTAAGTTTGCGAAGGATGCCATAGAGATGAGGAAGAAGGAGATCGCACGAGGACAGGGAGCAGAAGAAACGGTTGTTTTGGCATTCGGCGGAGGTCATGCTGGTGGAAGCGCTGTTCACGTCACTCGAAAGATGCGAAAGCGCCCCCTATGGAAGGTTAATTCATGAAACCCAATTTCGTGCTGAACATTTGGGGTGCCATACGTATTACGTGACTTTTACTCCTTGTTGCCTATTCTTTGCTCCTCTTGCCACGGCTCTTGCAGCCCTACGTTGTAGTGAAAACCAATCAAGCTGATACGATTTTGAAGGAGCTGTCGATCGTATATACACTTGAAAGGCAACTGTAGTTAATATTAGCCTTTTAGCTGTGCGGGAAAATTACCTTTACAGGCAAAGGTGGAACATCGAGTGATTTTGGTGTACGGGCTCGTTGCACGACTCATTGATGCAGACCCATCCTGTGATAGCGATGTTATTGAGTTTGGTGGCAGAAATACTGCCCCGCCGTCACTTTCCCCTGCAACCCCTTTGATGAGTTAGATTCAAATACATCACCGGCGTTCTACGTGAATGTCAGCGCTGATATCTACACAGATCTACGCACGGGTTGCTCAGTGCCTCAGACCTCAGATCCCGGCTCGTTCCGTTTACTACTTGTCCGATATAGTAAAAAGTATCAAAGTAGAACGCTGTTTGACATCGGAATTGACAACCTCAAGTCCTGAATTCGGTGAGCTGACCGGGACCTTTTCGCGGTCTTTAGATGTAACGATGTATCTATGCAGAATGCGTGTCTTCTTCCTCCTCGAAGTGCGCAGAGATCAAAATAGTATTCAATTTGCGTGACTTGGTATCACGCATTGTGTCAACCTCAGCCTCACTCGACACGCCACGGGGGTATATAATCTACAATTCATGATCATGAAAAAAAAACATCCTACATCACAATGGCCTCCCCCCCTTTCGAGATTTACTTCACTGGAAGAGATGATCCTCGCGACTGCATCATTATCGGCGAGGACATACAGCCAGTATTTTTTGAGTTCGAGACACAATTCTTGTCACCGTCCACGGTGCGCACCACGGTCAGTGTTGTCCGTCAAACTTGCGGGTCGCCTCCAACAAGCCTTCACCTAACTCGCTAACTTGCACCCCAGATATCTAGCAATAGGAATCCCGTCGCAGCGTTCGACTGGGGTGCAAACGGATCGTCCCTCGGTGTTGCAACTATTGGTAACCGTGAAATTCCAATGGCGCAGCTGGTCCAACCGGGAAATCCAGGGTATGTTGGCATCAGTGCCGTCCCGTTGATGGACCCGACTTAGTCGTTTTTTCAGGGCTCGCAGGTTCACCTCCGCGGATGGTAACCTATATGAGTGGCGGAGGTGTCACAGTGATCCCAGGTCTTACGAGGCAAGTTCACAACAGCATTTCAAATACCATCGGTCAGCTGACTCTACGTAAAGCTCTTTGCCGCACCGAATATGAAAATTGCATTTTTCCGGTGGTTTTCCCAACAGACTCCAATTGGTCCCTCGCATGGAACACTGGAGTATAACTTCAGTCACGACTTTTTATTACTCGAAGCTTTGCTTGCTCTGAACCTTAATAGGTGGCTAGATTGGACTGCATGAGGGGTGACGGTGATTGGTCGGAAGGATAAGGAGTGTGCATGAATTTATTACTGCCTGATGTATGATGTGGTACCTAATTTGTAACAACAAATCTCAACGCAAACAAGACGAGACCGATAAGAGTAGATCAATATCGCATAGATTATTAACTCCAGCTGTCAAGGATTTCTCATCGATCCCAGCATGTGTTCCAGTTTTTCTTCAATAGTCCATTGCGTGTCGGCGTCAGAGTGGAATGATGAAGGGGTGGAGCGGTCAGGGGGTAGGTTACCAAAATTGAATGAACCGGCGTCCATCCCCTGGGAAAGTGACTCGATCAAACGACCAATATGAGCGGAGGAGCTTAAGATTAGATAATCAGTACCAAAAACTTCCATGTGCAGTGTGCCGAACTGACCTATAAAAAACCTGCTCGGCATCAGCGATAGGTGACATTTGATGAAACAAGAACACTCACCTTAGTGTCAGGTCGGCTCCTGTTCTGAGATGGCTTTTTACGGGAAAGGAATGACGAACTGCTACTCTTTGATGCTGATCTGCCGTGCTCCTTGACGAACACTTGCAAGCCTTCAGAGTTCTCGCGCAAAGAATACTCGGATGTAAGGCTTGTTCTGCTGGCGTAAGCAGATTCAAGATCGTCGTCACGCAAACCATTCACTATTGACCTAGAGAAACGTCAGCTATCAAGTGGGTGGACACGATCATCCACATACCAGATCGTTTCGCCATTGGCCATCTCGACAACTTCCAGGGCAGCGCCTTCCGGATAGCCTTCTGCTTCATGAGAGCTTCCAACATCCACTGCGTCTTCAGCGGGAGTATTTGTCTGTTTGCTCTCACCAGTGTACATGTCGTATCTGATGGAAAAATTTAGATACGGAAAATCAGGTAAAATAATTACCCACAGAGATTCGTATGGAGAGCCAGTCTTCTCGACAGTTGCCCCTGACATTACAGGATGTAAAAGAGCCTCAGCCTGTGCAGTCATTGACGTGGGTAGCGAAGGTAGAGGAGGCCGATCAGTTGAAAATCGCTTTCCTCCAGTGGACTTCGGCGGCGGCGGAGTAGGTGCGCGGTCATGTACTGAGCGACCCGAGTGTACAGACATAGCGCTACCCGATCGACCATGACGCTTACCTGAAGGCTTTCGCGTCATCTGGTTCGGTTCGGGTGTAGATGTACGAAAGTCCGAGGGAAAGATGAGCGTTCTCCTGACAATAGCAGGATTCTCAGGGATGCCTTGACGATTGTGACTTGATTCCCCTGCTTTGTGAATAGAGAGTTTTCTCACAGTCCTTTCGTCTCCTCCGCTGATAGCGCCATCATCATTGAGGTGTGATTCTGCTGGAAGAGGTGATCGGGATCGCGCAGCTGAGGGAACATCTCGTGCTACATAGGAACCTGCCACGGCGTTCGACGTATTCCTTGATAGAGAATGGCCCATAGCTCGCGATGAAACTGAGGCGGACCGTGCTAACAAGGCTTTCAATTCCGCCTGATTAACACCCAGGTTAGCACCTGCCTCAAGCAATTGTTTGACCGCAGTCTCATTATCCGCCATTGCTGACGATGAATCAATGCTTGGCTGACCACTGCCTAATGTGTGCATGAAAGTGGTAGTTGAGACAGGCGCTGATGCAGGTGTGACAGCATTCGTGGGAGAGGCACTTCCTTGACCATGATGTGACGATGTCGTCGGCGAAGAAGTGGTTGGAGAAGCTCGTAAGAACCCATTGCCGTTTTCAGTTTGAGTATCTGGCGCACGGGGCTTTCTGAAGCGAGACATGAAACCTCTCAGGCCAGGTGTAGCTGAAGCCGGAGGACTTGACATCGACTTGGACTTGCCCAAATCGGTCGAGCTTCCGTAGGCAAAGCCTTTAGTAAGAGGCAATGTCGGTCTGCGATTGAGAGAAGCCGAAGACACAGTATTGGGCTGGACGTCCAGAGGGAAGGGAGTGACCTCTTCACCACTCGGGACGTGCTGCTTGACTCTCAGAGTATTACGGAAACGCCTCATTCTCTGGGTAATGTTCAAAGATGACTGTGGAGCGATAGGAGTAGGACACTTCCGCTGCTGAACCTGGTGAAGTGGAATAGTTTCTACACTGGTAGGTCCTGACACTAAATGAGGAGCGGATATTTGGCTCAGGTTGATTTTCTTCCGGGTCACAGAAATGCTCGAGGCATTGGCGTCGGTAAATTTCTGACCAGAAGAAGTCTTCATCAAGGCAGCGGTAGCAGCTTCTGCTTTACGCCGAACTTCGTTCACAAGTTCGACCTGATCCATTGGCAGTCGAGGGCTTCTCATTGAAGCGGAACGAGATGGGAGGGTATATGACGACGCGTTGGACGACGGCTGAACACCACCTTGCATAGGTGGCGTGACTGGTTCGACTGGTTCAGGGGTTGTTACCGGTGGTACCTGGATTTGCGATGGCTTATTGGACTGCGGAACGTTTTCTATTGGCGGACTGGTGTCCTGTGGCAAAGTCACAGCTGCCTGCTCATCTCCAAAGCCAAGGGCGCGTGCTAAATCCCTATTGCGACGCGTCGTAGTAGGGGATGCCTTGACTTCAGGGGGATCCTCCATTTGCACCTTGATATCCGTCACGACGCTGACCGCAGGTGCGCGAGGAATGCTCCCAACGACAGAGTCTAACAATGCATGCGCTTTGGCAGCTTGGTCAGGCGCTGGCGAACGCCGTCCGGTGGTGGACACCTGGGTAGGGGCAGGTTGATTGGGCGGCGGGCTTGCAACCTATGATGATGTGACGATGAGTATGGGTAACTGAAAGAATGGTGTTAGGAAAAGGATACGAACCCGGTTATCACGGCCGTTCACCGAGTAGTTGGACTGCGAGGTCGATGGTCGCCGTCTCCGCAGCGAGTTAGCCCGCTCTCGAGGCTCCGTATTGCTTTCCTTTGCCCGTACAGCGCTCACCAACTTGTCTTGGATGGCCACGAAATCAGATTTGGTCAGACCTGTGTACCGTCGTATGATGTCCTCGAAGTCATCAGAATCATCATCCTGCAAGCTACCCGGCGTAGCAGGGCTTAATTTGTCCAGGTCATGCCACTTAGACTGTCGTTCGACATCACTAAATAACTC
This sequence comes from Rhizopogon sp. AM-2018a, assembly GCA_002995095.1. Classification (NCBI taxonomy): domain Eukaryota; kingdom Fungi; phylum Basidiomycota; class Agaricomycetes; order Boletales; family Rhizopogonaceae; genus Rhizopogon; species Rhizopogon sp. AM-2018a. The sequence goes on along the minus strand of PVYJ01000210.1, from coordinate 22,820 downwards.
GAGAGTTATGTCTTTCTTATGCCCAGCGGACCATGAATGATAGCTGGATCCGGTAGATTCCAGTGAAGACCGAGATGAGTTGACCAATGCCGAAAAGGCAACAGGCTGAGAAAGCCCAAGAGAAAAATGTGAAGATGACTTAGAATGATGTTTTGGCGAACGGACGGGAGCATGGTTGGAAAAATCCGGGGAGTCATTCGAAGAAAATGCAGGAGAGGCGGCAGCAGACCGAGACTGAGTGGGGGTAGGGGACCGCATAGTGCGGGTCGAGAGTGAGGACCCAAAGTCGAGAACACCTGAAAGACTGGATGGGGAGCGATGGTCTACCGGAGCAGGACTAGTTGAATGGTTCCACGCTCCAGTATTGGTCACTTGAGTGAAACCAGACGTTTCAGGAGGCGCAGGTAAGCGAATGGGCCTGTTTGGTGATTTCGGCTTATCCCCATTAGATTGGAAATCGCTGTCCGTGCTCAGACTACCGCTTCTACTATGGCTAGAAGCACTACCCCGCCTGCTGTGAGTGCGGTTGGTGCTAGAGGGTGTACTAGAGGGTGAGTTGACATTCCAAGTGATATTCGATGGAGTACCCGGGCGAGAAGACACCAGCATGGGTCTGAAGGCTGAGCCTGTCAATGGAGATGCGGGCCTCCTCCTGAAGACAGAAGTTACAGAAGCTTCCTGATCAGTGCTACTCGCGCTCTCGCGTTGACTGTCCGAGGAGTATTGACCACCAGCACTACGCGACAAAAACGAACTCGCAGGAGGGGCCACAGACGGCGAGATGGGTCGCGGGGTGCTTCGAGATGCGTCAGAACCCCGGCGAAGTAAACCTGACGTAAAGGTTGTGGTGATGAGTGATGCTCCGTTCGCATTTGGGAGTGTGGGTGACATCGCACGTGGAGTTGCGGAATGCGCACGAGCGTCATCAGAGTCAAATGATGGATCGCGAGGGGTCATAGGACGGGGCATGCCAGGGATGTAACCTGGGAGGCGAGGAGTGGGAGAGACGGTACCCGCACGGCCATGTGGGGTTGGAGATATGTGTTGCATCTCGGGGTCGACGTTCATCTGTTTATCGGATAATATTGCAGTTCCCGCTTCATAGTCAATCGAGGATTGAGGATTACGAATCTGATATCATGGTTAGGCTATGTAATGCATGAAAAAACCTATTTTCCCACAGAAGTTCCTGACTCTGAATCACTGGTGGGAGATGCAGCGTTCGATTGGTCACCCGACCGCGGAGCAGGGTGCGCTGTTCTGGGCATCAATATCTCATCCTCAGCCTCTTCTTCAAACTCCTGTATGACACTCTCTAGAGCAGCTTCGGCGCGCTGAACGCTAGAAGAACTGCTACTGGGCGGATGCAAGCTACCTTTGATGTGATCCCCAAGCGGCTGCGAAGAGAAATCTTCGGCAGATGATATTAACGAGGCGGAACGAGCCAATGGAGTCTTTTCGTTGGGGCTCGAGGGTACAGAAGATACGAGATGACCGTCTTCGGGCGTTACAGGTCTCAAACTTTCGGAGAAATTTGATGAGGGTTTCTCTCTGAGACTATGATCGGAGTCTGATGGTGTTATGGAGGCTGCGCCACGGCTGCTACCGCTTCTTTGTGACACAGTGCGGAGATAGCTGTACTCGCGAAACCGACCAGACGCAAAGAGGTTGTTACTATACCTCTTTGTTGAACGCGAGCTCGGGGAGGGCGACGAAGTAATGGATGAAGCAGGGTATGTAGTTGAAGAAGTCGCGGTGGATATATGAGAGGTGCGTTCATGCGTGTAGTCGGATTCCATTCCTAGGTCGGGCGCATCAGCACTGACTGAGCCGTCATTAACTTTGCGGCTCGGAGTGGTACTGGAGGCAGCATTTTTGGTACGTATCCGCCCTAGCGTCCCAAGCACCATGTCCTCTTCCTCCTCTGATATCTGAATTGGCACGCCACGGGATCTCTGTTCGGCAAACCTGGACCTGATATCCTCTAGCGTAAGAGGATCACCGGAGGGGGACTGGAGAAGCGTGAAGCGGCGAGTAAGTCTGGGTACCTGCGTTGTGAGAGAGATCTAGGTTAAAAGAACAGACTATGACGCACTCTGGTAGTATGAGAGACGTCCGAAAGTCAATAGCAGGCGGGAGTTCTGGCAAATGTTTGAGCTCAGATGTTGGTGGTGTGAACCGGTCGTCGTCAGATGGGTTGTGCCTGCTAGCGTCGGACTTTTTGCTAAGGTACAGGACAAGGTCGGGTTAAAGCGAAGAAGTTGCAAACACAACGGAATGATATGACGAAATAATACTCAAATGAGACTTGTAATTGCAAGGGTATAGAGCAGGGCGGCGGCAGCTCACCGAAAACGATGCATTGTGCTGGCAGGAATCCTCGTTCAGTACACGAGGCCGGGATGATGCTTGGATTATATTGGATCTCGAGGTTTTTCTGGGAAATGAGCGAGCAACGTGGTGAACACGAGTTTGAATGTTTACGGAACGATCAGAGCAAGCGGCTACCTTCCCTGCTTGGATAGACAAAAGGGCCGAATCCAGATAATTGAACAAGATAACAGCGGTCAGTGACTCAGTGAAATAGTGAAAGAGGATTTGTCGGCCTTTTGCTCATCGTCTTCAGCGACAGCAGCGTCTAAGGAAAGCCCGTATTTATCTAAAAGTCACATCAAGTTCAGGCTGTGAATATTCCCGCCGCCTCGGAAGCACTTATATAAGTTGATCATATCATTTGAGCCATTACATTTCATGACCCATGGGGAATCCATGTCAAGCGTCTTTGAGACACTCTAGGCCTCCAGAAATCATACCAAGTCTTATGAATTGCACATTCTCCAACCTCAAGTATATAGATAATACAACGTGGACTTCAGTTCAATGCGGCCCGCAACATACCGAAATTTATTTAGATTGATACACCCCTTTCTTTATCTTCTGCCCCGACACCATAGGAGGTGGAGAGAACTCATAAGGTAGGCCGCTTTGCTACCGACTGAGCCTACATTGCGTGTCTGCACAATCAATCAGTAAACTGCACAGAAGTTCTTTAGACGCCACTTGCCTCTTCGTGTACTCCCTTGCAGTAGCTAAAAACTTTGCTTTGTCGGTCTTCAACAACTAGAGACGGGACGCTGGTCAGGGGTCTACGCTCACGGTCATGACCAAAACATCTCACTGCAGCGATCTCGGGCTCAAAGGGGTCCTCTGGGCTAGGGTTGTTTACTTTCTCTTGAATTACCGCTAGCACTGCAAAATAAACCATGTGCTTGTCAGCCCGCATCAGTAATCTCGAGGTTGGTTTCACCTGTTGATAGCGTCACTGACGGCTTCCACTTAAAGATGCGTAAGGACAAAATATCAATGATTGCACACCAATGGATCCATGCGGATCAGAACGACAGGCTCACCTCATCTCGAAGAATTGGAACGCAGATATGGCCCTCCTCGTTAATGCCGGGATGGTAAATCTTAGTCTGGAACGTGACCTAGAGATGCCGCGGGTGAGTTCCTACGTAAATGACGAGAACGAAGCAACGAGAACGAAGTCGAGATCCAGAGACTGAAGCGAGGAAATGATGGGCATGATGGAACGTTTCGGGGTTTGATGTGATGGAACGTCTTATCTTCTGCCGCAGGAGAGAAGAGAGACGGACTGTAACTCACGCTTGGCGCCTTGAAGGGGAAGTTCATCGGGAGCTCAATCTTGAAGTGAAATGTTCCGTTCTTATATGGGCTGTCTGACTTTCGGAGGAGCGCGGGGGGTGTAAATGAAAAGTAGAGAACGCCACTAGTAACACTTACTGAGCCTTTCACTGAACATTTCCAAACCAGCAAGTTATCCTCTTCTGTTTCGACTGTTATTCCCTAAAGACCGGTAGTCTGATGCTGCATTATTATGTGATACAACGTGTAACATACATCAAGGGGCTTGGTTGTGATGTCTTGAAGTTCCTATACATGATCCAGGAGGCGAGGGTTAAGTTCAGGGGATCCTCGGAAAGAGAGTAGGTGCACCTTTTGAACTCGCCTGCAAATGATTAAAAATCGTGAATTGATCTATTCCTCGGGGCTTCATACCTAAGTGCTGTCATCTTGACTGTGGTGGTCCGAGTAAGTACTAGTAAGAGTTCGACCGAAACGGAAATATGCCAACGCGACGGCTGAAACGCCCAAGTCACAGCGGCTAGCTTCCAAATTACCAATCGAGCACTCAGTGGACCATCGAACAATATGGTAGTCGTCGTAGCAGACTCAAGCGTCTCAGATGGACCAAGCGTCTCAAGGCCATCTACGCCTTCGTTGGTTCCCACAAAGAAACGCAAGGTAGCCTCTAATCATCCTGCGCCTGAACCATCCCCCGCACCCAACGACCCAAACAATCCAAGCACAGTAGCCAATGTAGCCTTACCCACTCGAAACGACTTTTTCTCTCGTCCTCGCCTTACAATATCTCGATGCCCCACCTTCCCAGATACTTCTGTTATGTATCATACCACAGAACAGCTCGCTATGAACCGTATAGGGTTCAGGTACGTCCCAGCAGGCGTTTCACCCCCTGGATCTGTCCTCCCATGTCGAACAATCGAAAGTATGCCTACAAGCTACAGAGTTAGCTGGGAGGACCGCAGCTCATTCGTCAAGGTTACACCCGATGGTCTAGGGTTAATGGGTGAACGGGGTTTCAGAAGTGCACGGTGTAATGCACCTGTGCGTGAGGGGAAGTGGTATATGGAGGTTCGCATCGAGGATGGCGGAGGAGATCGCCCGACTCATGCCCCAGACACCAATATGCGCCAAGGAAGTCATGTCCGACTTGGCTGGGCCCGACGAGAGGCACCTTTGAATGGCCCGGTTGGCTTGGATGCATATTCGTATGGATATCGTGACAACAACGGTGATAAGCTCTATCTAGCGCGGCCCCGCCCATACGGTCGTTCCTTCCGCAGTGGGGATGTCATTGGCATGTACATATCCCTTCCACCTCGACGTAAACCCGATCCCGATGACTCTTACGACCCTGCACATATCCAACGCGAACGCATTGCCATCGAGTTCAAAGGGCAGGAATATTTCGAAAGTCTCGAGTACGCTCAGAGCAAAGAGATGACTGCTCTTATGGACTTCTCCAATAAATCAATCAATACGGCATCACTCCCATCCGCCTCTTCCAACAAGAAGGCTGCATCGACGAAGAACCTCCCGGAACGAGGTGCACGACCCAGACAGGTGCCAGAAGCCCCCGTTCTCCGTCCACTACCAACCTTGCCAGATTCTTACATCGTGTTCTTCGTTAATGGCGAGTGTCAAGGAATTGCGTTTGAAGACCTGTTGGATTACCTACCCTTGCGTACAACGCCTGCATCAAGGAAGAAGGAAAAAGATAAGAAGCGAGCACGTGAAGGGGCTCCTCGGGAACACAAAGAAAATCCATTCGATGACGGAACCCTGGGCTATTACCCATTCATCTCCTTGTTCAACTATGCCCGTGTGCGCTTAAACCCTGGCCCAAATTTCGACTTTCCGCCTCCCCCTGACATAGACTGTGTACTCAAAGGCATCGATCATACTGCAACTCAAGATCAGACTTGGCGTCCGATTTGCGAGCGTTATCCGGAGTATATGAAGGAGCAGTGGGATCTAGACGATCAGGAAGAAGAGCAAGCCGAATTGGAAGCGGGCAAAAGAGCAGAGCTCGAGAAAGTCGAGGCGAAAAAGAAGGCACAAAGGGAAAAAAGCAGGAAGCAGAATGAAGCTCGGAAGAAGGCGAAGAAAAGTGCGGAGCTACGAGCGTCTTCCGTTGCGAGTGCCCAAGTCTCTGCAGCAGAACTTGCAGTTCCCGTCGATGACCATATCGGGTCGTCTGACTTCATCGCGCCGACATTGCAAGTGACAGAGCATGGAGTAGACCAGTCGCATTCCCCTGCACCATCGAGTGTTGATTTCAATCACGTTCAAGAAGCGGAGAGCGGGTACAATTCCGAGGCCATCGAGGGAGATGGAGAAGAAGAGCAACACGATGGGTTTGCAGCAGACGTCGATCATCATGACGACGATGACGATGATGACGAAGCGTTTAGGGAAGCAGCAAGCCCTTACCGCAAATTACGGACACAAAATAATGGCTCATCTGTCATGGACATTGACTTGGAAGATCTTTTGTAATATGTACAATAAATACATGCAAGAGAAGCACCATGAAAAAATAAAACTCTGTAAAGATGTGCTTTATAGTATTTGAAACATCGTACCTCCGCGTTGCATGGAAGATCGAAGGACGCAGAAAACAGTTCGAATAAGAAGATACTTGGTGATGCAGTGGGGATAAAAGGATACAGGGAAACAGCCAACTGAAACGTGAGTTCATTTTTGGCCTAAAACCGAGTATTACGAGATCCAATTCGGGGGAGGTGTTCGGACTGAATATCTGGAACACCAGGACGATGAAAATTCCAGTAAACGGAACAGGGACTAGAAGCTCACCCAGTACTGATACCAAACCCCTTCTCCCTCTCAACACGAATGTCGAATTCCAACTCGTGCGATTGAGGATCGTATGAGACCGCACACCAATTCCGCCGCCC